>VURO01019998.1:60496-94694 GCA_015108175.1 Pelvicachromis taeniatus
AATGCATGGTGAAATGTGTCACTTCTTTCCACTTTTTCTTCAATCTGTTAACTGTGTCACTTACTGCAGCCAGCCTTCACACTCTCATCAGCTCCATCAGGACAGTCATTGTCTCCATCACATTTCCAGCGCTGCGGCACACACATATGGGAGCCTGGACACTGGAAAGCCTCAGGACTGCAGGTTTTGGATTCTGCCATCATGTGAAAGTCAGACAAGCACAGGACATCAGGAATCATCATAAAGTTTAAGGTCTTCTTTAAATGTGAGAGAGAAGTAGCGAGCAACATGTCACGTACTGCATTTCTGGTCCTCATCAGAACCATCGCCACAGTCGTCGGAGCCATCACACACCCAGTGGCTGGAAATGCAGCGATGGTTCCCGCATTCAAACTGGGTGGACGTACAAAACTTGTCTGCAAGAGAGGGTGGGGAGCAGTCAGCATTTTTCGGTCATTATTACATTTACTTTAACCATAAGCTGTGTTTTTCCATCTGCAGTGGGAAGTCAAAAGAAGAACAGTGTGGCTTTTTTTTTTCCTTCGGGTATACTTTGTGTGTTTTTAAGATTAAAAAAAGGGGGGTATAAGAGGACAACTGACCACAGTGTGTCTCATCAGCCCCGTTCTCACAATCATTCTCTTTATCGCAGGTCCAACTCATAGGAATGCACCGACCGCTGGGGCAAGCAAAGAAGTTGACTGGACATTTAAGCTTCCTCTTATCTGCAACACAACAGACAACAAAACATAATAAAAAACGTAGCGTTCAGAAAAGCTGAAAGCCTATTGGTAGTGAAAGAAAGCACTTACCTGGACAGTTTCTCTCATCAGAAAAGTCACCGCAGTCGTTGTTGCCGTCACACACCCACGAGGACAGATAACACAGAGTGGTTTTCTCACAGTATTGGAAAGAGGCTCCTTTTGCTCCAAGGCGGAAAAAACGGGAGCAATCGGTGGGTTCTGAGTCAAAAACAAGAACAAACTTCAGGAGCTACCCTTTAAATGCCCCAAAATAAATCTTAAATTTAGGACCATTTTACACAAATTGCACTGTAGATAGTCAATTTTATATTAATGTAGTTTTTAAGAACTCCACTTGCGAAAAAGAAGAAGAAATATTGTGGAAAATTTGTGGCAGATCACATACGGCAGTTCATTTCATCACTCGCATCCTCGCAGTTGACCACCTGGTCACAGCGGCTGTAGTTGGAGATGCAGCTTCCGTCTTTGCACTGGAACTCTCCTGCTTTGCAAAGTGTCACTGCAAGCACATACAGCAGTTTTACAAATGACAAATGGAGAGAAAATACATCCTCAAAAGCACACACAAACTCTCAGTTAAGAGCATTGCATCATTTTCTTAAACATTCCCACAGGCAGAACAGAGGTGTCATTAAAAATGTCGATACATATCAAACTATGAGAATGTTTAGACTTTAAAAAAAAAATAGGTGAGAAATTCTGTTATCCTTTGTGCAGATGCTAAGAGCTTACTTTGGAAACAAACCACTTACTGTTGCAGGGCAGTTCATCTGAATGATCACCACAGTCATCTGTGCCATCGCACCAGAAGTGGTGACCAATGCAGCGGCCATTCATGCAGCGCCTGTAGCCTTTCTTACAGAGTCGATTGGCTGTGAAGGAGGACCAGCTGATTTAGCTCAGACACAGAGTGTTTTTTTTTAAATTTTATTTAAACATCTCTCGCAGCTAATTATTCATTAAATTAAATTCACCACCTAACTGCTCCATAAAAACTCACCACAATAGGACTGCTTCTCATCAGACTTGTCCTTGCAGTGGGCCATGCCATCACAGGTCAGGCTGTAGTTGATGCAGTCACCATTTCCGCACTCAAAGCCATCGACACTTCCGCACGATACGTTCAGGGCTGGTGAGGGAGAAACGTTTGAACTCAGAAACATTCATTCATTCTGATGAAGTCGGCAATGTTATGAAGTTGAATCCTTCCTCTTTCTTACGAGAACAGGTGTTGTCTTCGAGGAGATGCCGGTCTCCACGACAACTGCAGTTGACCCGGCCATCAGACGTAGGCAGGCACAGGTCCTGGCAACCTCCGTTGTTTGTTCGGCAAGGAGAAAACTCACCTGAGGAATTTTTAAAGAAACTCTTTAATCTGCGAATGTGCTGATACTGAAATTCTTGCAGTGATGAAAATTTGCATGTAATCTCTAGCTTGGCAATATTTAAACCTGTGGAAGTTGGCTTTTTATTATATACAAGGCAACAGACATGGCAGCAGCTCTGTATACCTGCACTTATAGCTAAGTGTTAACAGCCTGGCAATGTGTGCACATGCAGATATAATACAGATAGTAAACATGATACCTGCCACATTGTCATACACTAAACAAACTACAGCTGAAACTGATGAGAATTTCATCAGTTTTCCAGTTATATAATCATAAATCAAATTACTGGGCAAATTAAAATGTTGACCTGATGGCAATGTTGGGGAAGGGGCCAAATTGCAGCACTGATGATACTCACAGCTGTTGGTGTCATTAGCCACTGCAATGATGCCCATTGGTTGCTGAGGGATGTCAGCACGTAGCACTTTCATGTCTCCTCCTGTGTACTTATCAGCTCTGAGGACAGCCCTCCTCACCCAGTCAGTCCAGAAGATGTAGTCTCCATACACAGCGAGACCAAACGGATGGACGGGCTCGTTCTTCAGCAGGACCTGAGACATAAAAAAAGTAGGCGTAATTCCATGAACATGAGGCGTAAGTCCACGTCTCAGATAAAGAAAAAAAACAACAAAAAAAAAGAAAAAAAAAAAAAAGAAAAGAGAAGCCTAACAAAAAAAACAAAAAAAAAGAAAAAAAAAAAAAGGAAAGAGATGCCTTACGTAACGGTTGCTTCCATCATATTCACAGCGTTCGATCTTGTCCAGCGTGGCGTCAGAGAAGTACAGTTTCTCAGCACGGTGATCTATAGCCAGGCCGTTGGGAGTTTTGATGTCGCTGCCGATGATCACAATCACATTGGCTCCGTTCAAAGAGGCCCTCATAATGCTCGGAGCCTGTTCATTCCAGTTTGTCCAGAACATGAGACTACGGTGGGAACAAACAAGAAAAAAAGAGAATTAAGAGCAGTGGGAGCTCCCAAAATGTCTTGGTCAAAGAAAAGAAAAAACGTTACACTTGACTGAGCCAAAATAAATCCAATGCTTAAGAAAAAGAATAATTGTATTGGAACTGGGCCCTGATTTAGTGCACAGCAGCAAATTTCAATAATAATGACTCACTCTTGACATTCGTCCAGCACAAAGGCTCGAGGGTGGTCTTCTCCAGACATGGTGACTACAGTGTTGCGGTTGTAGGCCACAGAACGGCTCTGATCCACAGTGTGTCGAGTGATGGTGGACGTTGTATAACTGGTCCAGTAGAGTGTATCCCAGCCACGATGGTATGCCAGGCCCTCAACTGACCCAACATCTGTGAAAGGGAATATGATATATTGGACCCATGATTTTTTCAGATTTTAGTTCATTAGTGGGAGTTTTAAAGAGAATTCAACACATCATAAATCACTGTCAGGGTGTTTCCAACATCACCTATGAGACTAAAGAGGAAGTGGTAAATGGTTTCCCCGTCCACACGCATTATCTAATAAACTGTGAAACATGGAAGAAGATTAAGATGGAGGGGAAGCAGAGACCAGTGAAATGGGGAAAAGTAAAATGGAAGTGATGCCATACAGATCTGAGTGTGCGTCACAGCTGTTGTTCTTGGACAGAGTTTAAAGAGTCCGTCTCATCGTGTCATTTTATGGCTACCCGCCTGCATATACAAACACAGCTTCTTGTGGATACTCTCATTCAATATCTGGACTCTTGTTCTGGGAAGAAAATTACAACTGGGACAGCTTGAGTCACTTTAGGGATAAAGGCCAGGGTAAAGACAAAGCAGCTTCCCCCAGGATCTATTTTTCCTCTTTTTTTCCCTCTTGGTACTTGTGTGACACACAACATCATGGCAAAGAATACCGTGCTGCAGCCTTGCAGGCTCCACGGTGTGCATTCATCTCTGCTTAGTTACATTAGCAACCACATTTATGACCACTTACAGCCAACAATAAAAAAAAAAAAGGGATACTCTATATAACTGTTTGCTCTCAGCTGAAAGCCTTTAATTGCCTTTTAATAGACAAATGTCGAAGTGCCATAATCAGCAGCAATGCAGGACAATTTTGAGGCTGAACACATTGTTAACAGACTTACATAAATCCAAAAGAGCAGCTTGGGGCCAAACACAGTCACACAAACAAGAAAGAGTGATGAGTAAAGTTGGTTCAAGCCAGGATTATGTAATAAGGAACATCAGGGCCCACCCAGGTCTACCCTCCCACTGGGCAATTCGGCTCAGCCCCCGGTGACTGTGCAAACAACAGAGAAAACCTGACAGGAAGATGATTACCTCTCAGAACAGTCTTTCTGACACTCACCAGGGAGAACAAAAGCAGGGCGAGTGACGAATTACTAAGCGTTAGTTACCATTCATTTTGATCACGCCTCATCTGTTTTTTCTTAACGGATTTAGCACCGCATTAGATGCAGAGCAACTCTTCTTCTGGCCGAGTCTACAGGTTACAAGCCTCTGAAGAGCTTTCACATGGACAATGAGTCTCCGGTTGAGGGGAATACTTAAGTCAAGTAGCATTGACTGCCTTTAGAGAGGAATGCCAACTAGCAGCTACTGGGATGGAGTCGTCCACTGTTGCCTGGTTTCGAGAATCAATACAGCCATAGAGTAACTACATTATAAAGGACGTGCTGATGCAACTAAGGAAATGCAACTCTGCAAAGACTGCCCTTTAAGGTCATCCTTTCATGTTTTCTGAAAAAGAAAGGGAAAACAAAAGCTTCATAACAACAATGCATTTTTCTGATCCGGGGAACACCACATCCAACCATCGTTAAGTAATTTGCATTTCTTCAAACGGCTCGGAAACCGTAAGAGTCACAGTGAGAAAAAGACTTTGCCAAATATAGTCAAGTCTGTTTCTTCTTGAGCAAACGAGGCACACTGTTTTGTTTCCCCTTTTCCTGAGAGTCAGTGAGAAAGCCAGCTGACCAGTGTGATCTTATCTGCTTAACTAATTACTATCATCATGAAAGCACTAACTGCCTCGCTGGAGTCTTTTTTTCTAAGACGTGAACTGGAGCCAACAGCTGTAACACCCGGAGACTACATGAACAAGCTGTTCTGCTGCTTAACATTAACGAGATATTAGATTAATTACTTAGCAGACTTACGGCGGGGATTGCATGGAGAGTTTTGGGCAGCAGATGAACAGAAGCGATCTGGGCAAAATGAATGGAACAGATGAGGCTTTGATTAAATGTTTAGTCCCCATCTTGGATGGGCTCATTCTGTTGACTGGTCTCATAGGGCAAACTCTGGTCATCGTCATTCTTACTAGGAGGAGGAGGAAACAAAACCAACCCCCAAATGGCACAGACATCCTACTTCTGGTTCTGAGCGCTGCTGACCTGCTGCTGTTACTCTGCCTGCCCTTCCACACCGCTGCTATCACCCTGGGCTTCTGGCCTTTTGGCAGCTTCCTGTGCAAAGCTATCAGTTTCCTGGGTGTAGCCTGCTCGGTCGCCTCCGTTTTTACCATGGCAGCTTTGGCTGTGATTCGCTACCTTACAGTGGTACACCCCACCTGGGCCTTCCGCTTGAGAATGCACAGGCGCATAAAACTGACAGTAGCTCTGCTCTGGGTCCCTGCTTCAGCTCTGGCAGCACCACAGTTTGCATTTCGCACAGTCACCGTGTCCAGTGTTGTGCAGTGCTTCGCCTTCCTGTCTGACTTCAGCCAGCTGATCTACAGCATCGCCCTTTTCCTGTTCGGCTTTGCTCTGCCACTAGGCATCATTATATTAATGTATGGAAAGATTTATTGTTTTCTTAGATATGCACGGCAGGTGGGGAACGCCCCCCAGCTAGAACGCTACCAGAGACAAGTCACTCACACTTCAGCCCTACTGGTTGTCGTCTTCACCATCCTGTGGCTACCCTCCTATGTCCTCATGTTTTCCTTAATTGGAGGACGTTTAAAACACTCATCTGGCTACAACGTATTTGCCATCTTTGCCAGGTTGTTGGCAACCTCAGTGGGTGTGGTAAACCCTGTACTCTACGGCTTTGTGTCTCAGAAGTTTAGGCGAGACTTACTAGAGCTGGGAAGAAGGCACTGGGCACAGTGCAGAAACTGTGCGATTGGCTGCCATTATGCAATGAGGAGAGACATGGTGCGACCTTTTGAGGAGGACACGACCTCAGGGAGAGGCCAAAACTGACTTTACAGAAGGAGATCTGGAATTAAGACTAGTTAATACTTTTAAACAGGCTGAAATATTACATAAGAAATGCTCAGTGACGTTAAATATGATCAAATAAATTCCAGATGTAAGAGATTTACTGCAGATCGCCAAAGTGATCACTTTCTTGATGTTTTTCCACATTCGTTTTTCATCCAGCAATGACTGACTTTATTCCATTAGCAAATGTGGAAACACGACTAGTCTTGGAGGTTTATTTAACAGTGTGTTTTTAAGAGTTAATCACTTGGACAACAGACTTCTATAAAACATGACAGCATGTGATTATGTAATCATATTAAAAGTTAATATGATTGTTTTGACTTGGTGTGCAGTCTCATCTGGACAAACACACTCCTCTAACCTCAGCTGGATTAACTCTTTGGAGCTGAATAAGTTCTGCATTCAGTACACGATGTAAGACATCATTTCTTAAAACTGCTTCAAATCCTTGTTCTCAACGCAAAATGAGTAAAAACACGAACCCCGTGCACCTTCCTTGTTTTCCTGCTGTGCTTAACAAAATAATTCATGTTTTGGATCTTGTTAGATGTGAACAGCTCTGGTTCAGGGCTTTTAAATATGATGCTTCACTCTTGAATTATTTAAAGAGAGTGGAATTTAAAAGGCACTTCAGTGGTGAAACAAGCAAAAACCAGGGCGTGTGTGATAGTGTGCACAAGCGTGTATTCTTCGAGTAGCAGCTCTGAAGTGACGTCAGTCTCTACTGGTTGAGAAGTTACAGCCGTGTGTTCATTACACCGGATCCTTCCGGGTGCTTGTGCTGTGAAGTTGTATTATGATGTCTGCTGACACCGTGGAGGGGACAACATTCAATTATTAATGGAGAGAATTTTAAAAATGTGGCAGCAAAGAGCAACGGAGCGGAAATATTTATCAACACAGGTGGGGAAGCCACTTAGTAAAGTTTTACTGATGCTTTGACAGAACAATGAAATGCCGCTGATGACTCCACACTTACTTTCCACCACAAGCTTGCGGTCTGTGCCGTCGTCATTGATCTGCTGGATGTTGCCAAAGTGAATGTCACTGAAGAAGATGCGGTTGGCTCCCCTCCCTCCCCCGCCATGATAGTCAAAGCTGAGAGCAATGACATTCTTCATGTGGTCGGGATCCTCGAACGGCTTAATGGGCGCGTTGAGGTTTGTCTCGTCGGACAGGTGGATGCTTTTCAGTATGGTGCGCTCGGAGTACAGGAGGTAGCCGTCATAGTCACGGCAACTTTGGTTGTCCTCTGCCAGCATGCCGTGAGCACAGGCGCAGGTGCGCTCCTGATTCCCACGGAAAAGACACAGCTGCTCACAGCCACCGTTGTTGTTTTTGCACACGTTCGTGCCTGTGGAGAGAGTCACACATTTTATTAGCATTGTTGTTATACAAATAATGAGGAGGGTTAAATGCTGTTCTAGGCCGCTGCCATTATATCAAGACATTTTTTAACAGTAAAGGCAACTTTTTTAAGGTTATGATAATATGTGTTTGTGCATGTTTCTACCTGTCTGTCTAGCTCTATTGAAAACTTTAATATCTTTGAGCTGTACACCAATGCCTGTCCTGAGCTGCACAGCATCTGTAGCATTGTCTTTGCTGCCTCTCTTAATGGAGCCATTAGCATGGGTCCTAAAAAAACAACAACAATAAAACAGTCAGTAAATGAATGCTCTCACAATATGAAGTATTGTTTAAAACAACATAAAGACTGACCTATCACTCCAGTAGATGTATTCCTCAAATACAGATACAGCAAACATGTCCATGTTGTTGTTGCCCAGAACCAGCTCCCTGTGTTTTCCAGTCTCCAGGTTGATGCGCTCGATCTTGTCTGTCCTGGCATCGCACCAATACAGCAGACCCTCCTGAAGAGAGTAGTAGAGGTTAAAAAAAATAAATAAAAAATGACAACAACAACAACAAAAGAACTGTGATTATTCAGGAAAGACCAAATTTCTAAAATTTCTCCCGTATTTGGGAGCCCGGTTAGCTGATACACAGTTTGTAATATAATCTTTTAGTGAATATCAAGCGAATTTAATCTAAAAATAAATTCTCCGTATTTTAAAATACTATTACAATTTACATTAAAAAAAAATGTAAATTTTTGAGCATCTTATCTCAGACTGGATAAGATGCTCAAAGGAATAGAAAAAAGGTTTAAAGATTCTTTTTTAACTTTATATAAAAAAAATGTAAAAAATTGAATCCAAGAGAAAGCCCTTCCGAAATCTAAAAATTGTTTTGGATGGATATGGATTACCATTTATCAAATAAGAGGAGACACTTAATATTTGTTTCCTGTATTTTTTATCTCTGTTGTTTTGTTTTTGTTTGTCTTTCCTCCGCAGTATTTAATTTTTTACCACTTTAATATTCAAAATAAACAAAGACTTTTTTGGCATAAAAAGTGTATCCATTTAAAGATCAGACTCTGGAAAGTCACAGTATAAATGATCAGACTAGACGTTGGAAACACCTTCTATTAATAAAGACAAGTGTATTTCGGAAGATGCAGCCAGTCGCTGTTCACACCTCATAATCAATGGAGATTCCATTTGGCCAGCTTATGCTCGCATTGACCAGGACCAGCCTCTGGGAGCCATCCAACCGTGAGCGTTCAATACGAGGATACTGACCCCACTCAGTCCAGAACAAATACCTACAGCCAAAGAAGCAGAGGATTATTTAAAACTTTAGTCAGAGGAAGAAGTATGCTTGGGAGTACACTGTGAGTAGCTTAAAGCCGCATTATTACAGAAAGCAAAATTAACCTTCTGGCAAGGAGCCTTACCCTTTCACTGGGTGAACAGTTATGGCTCTGGGTTTGTCCAGGCCCTGGGAAATGACAACATAGCGGAAGGAGCCATTCAGTCTGGCCACCTCGATCACATCAAAGCCCTGGTCAGTCCAGTAAATATTTCCTGTAAAAGAGCAAGTCCATCAATCAGTCTGCATCTTTTATCTCTGCTGAAAGCAGTAAGCACAAATGTTGGAGTGAGTTTAATTTTGATTGCCATTTTGTGATGACCACACCTGCTATCCAGTCAACAGTGATGCCCTCCACCCTGCCAATACCATTGGTTACCACATCTTCCCTCCATGTCTGATCCCTCTTGGCTCTGCTGATGGTACTCAGACCCATGTCCACCCAGTAGATTGTGTCATTCTCTGAAGACCACACAAAAACGGGTTAAAAAAAATATTACTGAAGCTGGGTTATCTAGTTGACATCCCTTAGAGTCACTCACCAGCGTGGAAGTCGATGCCAACAGCCAGAGAGGTTCCAGAAACCGGCACCAAGGCATCCGATTTGTCTGCTGGGTCGAGAGGAATTCCTCTGATTCCCTCATGAACAGAGTAAAGAAGGAAGGAGCCCATGCCTGCTCAGAGAGATTAGGTTATTGTTTTCTGCTCGCCTTCTGATGCACTTCTCCCAGTTTTCCTACTCTAGTTACTGTAGTGGTGTCTTACCTTCACAGGACTGCTGGCCTGTCTTGAGGCTGTATCCGGCAGTGCACATGCAGGCCCTGGTTGTCTGAGAGGTGGGCAGACACAGCTGTGAGCAGTCACCATTGTTGTTACTGCACAGGTTGACACCAGCTAAAGACAAAAAGAGATCAGAGGAACAAAGAGAAACATTTTCTTCACTAATATTTGCATTAAAGGCAGGAGACTTTACATCCACTTTAGAACATGTAACTCTTTTTTTGATACCTTTCTGCACATCCTCATCATAGATCCTCATGTGCATCATTGGGGAGGTGTGGTTTCGCAAAACTTTCCAGTTTCCTGCATCCTTCTTGTCACATGTTCCTATCTGGTCAGTTCCCTGATCGGCCCACCACAGCTTGTCTCCTACAGGTTATCCAGTTAAAATGGGTGTTTGTGGTCATTGATATAATCAGAATATAAGCCAAATAAAAAATAATAAAAATACAGAGAAGATGATAAACAAAGTATTACACTTGTCTTCTTACCCATAATAGCCAGTGCAGTCGCCTTGGTCAATTTGCCTTTAACACCTTCAAGGATCTCGAGTTTAGATCCATCCAGCTGACAGCGGTTAATGGTGCTGTTTCCTGAGCTGATCCAGTACAGCTGCTCCTTTTCATAGTCAATAGAGAGGCCTGAAAGCAAGTAAAAAATCATGCTGTTATTTATGTATAGTAAAAGTGCTGCACTAATATGTTTGTTCTGGGTTTTTACTCTCTAGAGAATCTGTAATATTTTCTGAGATTGGGGTACATTTGCTCACCTACTGGTCCTTTCTGGTTGGTGAAAAGCGTGGTGCGGTTGCTGCCATCCATGTTAGCCATGCTTATACTGTCACCATCAGTCCAGTAAAGCTTCCTGTGAAGGGAGTGCGAATATTATGAAATGTGGAGAGAGGCAAAGAGAGTACAGTACCAAACAAGGAGAAAGTAGGTCAAAGATTAAGAATAAACTCGAAGGGAATTAAAAAACAAACAAACTAAGAAGTAAACAATGAAAGAAAAAACATTCAATCTTTGTCTTCAAAGTCAAAGGATACCCAAGTGAGTAATATTAGGAAAAATAACTCAAATATTAAATTGAATGTAAACATATTAAGTGCAGGGAACACTCACCCAAGCAGAGGGTGTACCACTAGACAGTGGGGCTTGTCCAGTCCCTGGATGACAGCATTCTTGAAAGATCCATCCAGTCTGGCCACATTGATCTGCTTCTTATTGGCATCATAGCTGGTCCAGAAGAGGTTCCTGGACACCCAGTCTACCGCAAGGCCGTGGGCATTAGGAAGGTCTGCCAAATTTCACAAGAAAAATGAAGCTTTGCAGATTTTCAGAGCATGCGGCGTGTTATTTATCTTCCCAAACCCTTTCTTATATTTTAGAGCAAATATTAAATTATTTAAAAGAAAGAAGGAAATAAATAATTCCTCAGACTGTTCTTACCAGCAGAGACCACAGTCTCCACCCCTGTGCCATTGATGAAAGCTCTCTTGATGGTCTGTGTTCGCACATCTGACCAGTAGATACGATGCTCCACAGCATCATAATCTACCACTGTCACATTGTCTATATCCGGCACGGTGAAGGAGATTATGTAGTTATAGTAGGGGTTGTCGATGTCAACACCTCGGATCTCGATCTGACGAGCGTAAAGAAGGAACTTGCGAGACTCTGGAAAAGAGAAACAAACACAGGATGAGATAAGACCTTTTACTGCATCTACTAAAGCTAGTAGATGCAGAAATAGAAGTCTAGAAAGAGAGAAATAAAATCCATATTTCAGGCTGTTTTTAACATGTACAATTAAATATGTCAGTTTTTCCAAATACAATGTTGGCAATAAAGACAACAGTAAAGATTTAGAATGACTTGAAGTTGAAATTTTATGTTTGGCATAAACATCCTTTTTCAATTTCATTTCAATTTAGGAATTAGGCAAGTTTTTACTTGTTATACTTAAGAGAGATTGGAGGTGGCGATAACATAACACCTGCTAAAATGAACGTTTACATAATCAGCATAAACAACAACTGATTTTAAGCACAAAATTAGAAAGTTTGGTCAAAAACTTATTTTAATCGGTTCAGAGTGAAATATAAGTGCTTAATTCAAGTTCTCGTGTTAATGTGAATCCAATTATCTTTACATCTACATGGCTCGTGTTTGGATCATTTTTGGAGAAATGCTGAAAAATAGGGCGATGAGAATGAGAGCATCTGCACACATGTACAAAATTTCCCCACAGCTGCCCTTCGAAACCATCATGAAACCCACTCGTGAAATCAAACCGCAACGAATGCAGACTTCCCTTCATCTTTAGTGACAGGATTTTATATGAAATTAAATGGAAATGAAAGCTAAGAAGGCAATATGGAGCAAACGGAGGAGATGTAATCAGATCTTCTGTCGGAAAAGATGTCCTGTTCAGAGGCGCAGCTCACCGTAGCAGTCAAAACAATTGTAGGAAAAGAAACAAAGCCCCTCTTCTCCCTCCTTGATGAAATGGATTATATGTGACAGCACCGTCTATATATTCTCCATCACAGCGGATTTGTATAGGTAAGGGGAAAAAGGTGATGTGCGTTTTTATGCTTTGAAGCAACGGGTCTATCCCTACCTTTGCACGTGTACTTGTCAGGCTGCAGCTTCATGAGGTGAGGGCAGGCGCAGGAGAAGGTCTGGTTAAAGTTGATGAGACACAAGTGGGAGCAAAGGGGTTTACCGTCAGTAGTGGCACATGGGTTGGGGGCTGAAAGGAAGAAAAGGAAAAACATTAATTAGGGTGTTTTAAAAAATAAGAGAGACACAAAAATGCAGATGAGATGTGTTTTGTGAGAAACACAGGGAGAGGAGACTCACGATATGTTTTGAAGATTTCAGTGAATATAATACTAATAATTCTGCATTGTAGTATTACACTGAGACATGCTGGAGCCTGCTTCTGTCAGAGGAATTAAAGTAACCTTTTACTCTCTATTTATTGGCCTTTACAGTAATTAAGTGGGGGGGAAAAAAAGATTTGTGCCTTAAGGAGTCCACAGACTCTCACTATAACAAATGTATAGATTGATTACAATGCACATCATTCAACTTGTGTAGGACATGAAGTTAGATGCATGGAGACTGTACAGTGTAACAGTGAGATTGTGGGTTAGAATGCACAGCTGCAGCTCGTCCACTATTTGGTTCTAAGCTACTTCCTCTTGACAGGATTATGATAACAGCTGGAAAACTCATTGTACAAACAAGGCTTCTTCTGCTACAACTCAGCTACACATTCTTCTTCATTGGAATTCCAAATATTTTGTTTTCCATATTTGACTTCCATCTAATCCCTTTGGTTTTACTTTAGTTCCCCCACAATAGCAACACACCATTTCATGCTGCATTCGTAATAGTCATTACATTCACACAGGTAGCAGCAGCAGTCATACTGTGGCATGGTCATCGTAAATTCTGGACTCAGGCTGTAATTAGTCATAAGACAATTACGAATTGCTAACTGTGAGCTTTAGGACCAGTGGTATGAGCAATACTGCTCACCACAGTTATTTTACGCGAGCCTTTATTTATCAAGGACAGCCTAAACAGAAACAGTTTAAGACACTAGAAACACCCCCGACCCCTCCAAGGGCCAAGAGCTGTATGAACCGACACATAGCGGTGTATAAATGTGTGTGTGAAAGGGTAAAGGTGGCCCGCAGTATACCCTCCTATTTCCATTTACTTTGTCTCCCAGATCTGTCAACCCAGCTTGTTGCCTTGTCACTGTCATAGTTATTGCTTGCAACTGTCAATCAACACGTGTGAGATCTCTCTTTCCCTGTCACCAATTACAGACCCAGTGCCTCTCTACTGCCCACATACCCTTGGGATCCCATAACCACTGGCAACTAAACAAGGTGACTGTGTGACATGGCAAAACGCTCAAAAACAACTCCGACAACCCTTTTGTAATCTTGTCAATCATGTGTGTCTGTGCGATCAGATCAACATATGACATTTAAGTTGCAGGGGGAGGACTTTATTTCCTACCCGGGCCGTGGGAAATGCCAAACAGCGAGGTGACTTTTTGATCAACAAGGCAAAAGCGGGAGGTGTCCAAATTGCTCACAGTGTGAGGAGACAAGAAGCCTCGCAGCTCTAAAAGGTCAGCTGTCTTTGGGGAACAGGAGCCATGAATAACATGGTGGGCAATGAACTGTGAGCTCAGCACCCTTCTCCTTTGAGTTACAGCCTAAAAACATCCAGCCATGCTGACAAGCAGGGGTAAATGTGTGACACGGCCGCTCTCTCCCTCTGCAAGCATGTGTTTGTCTGTGAATGTCTATGCCTCTTTATCTGGTGTGCTACATACCCTGGGGTTGTCTGGATGGGTGATAGACCTGCAAGTCAAAGGGCTGCGTGTTGGTGCGCTGCACCACAGTAACGTTGTGTCCTGTCCATTTATTGGCTTTGGCCAGCGTGTTAGTCCTCCAGTCAGTCCAGTAGACCTCGCCTCCGTACATAGTGACAGCAAAGGGGTGGGACAAATACTCATGACCCCGCAACACTTCAATCAGCCCCGAGCCATCGTACATTGCTGAGTAGATAGCATCCGACCTGGAGAAACAACAGAGAGATGTATAGTATGTAAGAGCAGAGACATATCAGGCTAAGTATGTTCATTTTACTCTTTTATCTGCTCTTTATATGTAGTTTGTTGTGAGCAAAGAACAGAAAAACTGGTGTAGCAGCCAGAGATGAAGAAAACTGAGCGAGTGGGTGATGGAATAAGCAAGTGGGTAGATGTGGTGCAACGTGAGCCATATATTTAGAATCTAGTGGCAGATGCTACCTGGCATCAATCCAGACAATGCGTCTTTCCATGTAGTCCACAGTGAGTCCATTGGGCCAACCACCACTGCCAGTCTCCCTGTGGATGGTGCGTCTGCCTTCACCACTCATAGATGCTGCCTCAATTCTGGGCAGACTTGCATCCCAGTCAGTCCAAAACAGGATACTGGCAACAGAAAATGATCTAAGTGAGGTGGGATTTCACAGACGTGTACAGCATCATCGTATGAGAACTGGTTAGTGAAAGACACAGTAGGACAAATATATCCATCAGATATCCATCTAAGTTTGGAATCCATCCATATGTGGTTCTTACCCATCTCGAGGGTCTAGGGCAATGGCTCGGGGATGCTCTACTTCGCCGGCTAGCAGGGTCGTTCTCATGGTCCCATCCAGTTTGGCCACCTCAATCTGGTCCAGATTGCTCTCCACCCAGTAGATGTTTCCTGCTATCCAGTCCACAGCTAGGCCTTCTGGAGTAGCCAACCCATACTGGATCACCACCTCAAAACTGGTCAGGGCTGCCCGGAGCAGAGAGAATTTGAATGTGCTTTTTTTTTTTCTTTCTTTTTTTAAAGCTACACATAAAACATGACAATTTTATAGCGTGTGAGGGTTTTAATGTTAGTAAAGGTTTAAGAATGGGGGGGGCAAAAAAGCATGGTTTGTGTTACTTTGACTAAAAGAGAGAAAATCTCAAGATGACACATTCATCACAGGAAAAACCTCAAAAACAAAACAAACTCCTACTGTGTAGGGATCCATCAGCAAAGGGCAAGGAGAGCTGCTTTAAATAGCATCATCTCCCCAAACCCATTACCCCACACCCAAGAAAACACACAAAGACCTCCCTCTCTTTTTAAAATTTCTTTTATTTCCCCACAAACATTTGGCTGGAGCACGAACTAAGTGCAAAAACGCAACTTGTGATCAATCTTTGGCTCAGGGTTAAAGCACAAATTTCTTCAAAATGCCTTCCAGTAGTAATTAGAGCGAGACAGGTATGTCTTTGCAGTTTGCTTAAAAGAACAGTGAAGTGATCTCTGCCTTTATGTGTGTTTCTCAGGGCTTGGGTTCCTTTATTAAGGCGCTGGCACTACCCAGTTTATGCCCACTTCTTTGGAGCTGCTGAAATGACCTGCTTAACAAGCAGCAGGAGGTGATCTATGAGCTGGTCACAATGTTCCTGCTCAGGAACCTTGTTTTAATGTTAAACTTGGAGGGCTGGGAACTGGAACAGCAGTGTGTTGTGCCTCCTACGCTACATCAGTGTTTTGGCTGCAGTCAGGCACAGCAAGTACTGAGACAAATAAGAAGAGACAAAGCCTTCCGTGTGCCCCCTTAGTGCTGTGCTGAGAACACAATTTGATTGGCGAGCAGACCTGGGTTTTTTGGAGCACCAAAGGCTGACCATGACCTGCGGGATTTATTCAGGGTCACAGACCACCACTGCTGACCACAGCCTCTTTTAAAAAACAATCGGCTCTGAGAAATTAGAGCGTATTTGCTCAGCGGAAGTTAATTTCCACGAAATGACTCAGTCAAAAGCATGATTTGCTTATGTAATCGCCAAGATTTTTATTTTACTTTCACAGAAAGATAAAAGGATATAAAATCATGCTGTTCAAAGCAAAAAATGCACACAACAAGCTGCCTCACCTCCATTTTCAGACAGTTTCCCACGATAGATCTTGTCCTCCACAACATCAGTCCAATACAGGGTGCTCTGGTTGAGATGGAAATCTAAAGCAATGGTGTTTCTAAGGCCTGGTACAAGCACACTGAACTCTCCTTTATGAAGGTCAATCCTTCTGATCTCATGGCGATTGGAGAAGATGATGAAAGGCTTGAAGGGATCTGAAGGAGAAAAGAAATCCCACTGAGCAAAGTGTCTTAATAAGGAAAAACCAAATCCCAAATTCACAAAACCCCCATGTTGTCGTGGATCAAATCCCACCTATACGCTCCATATAACATTTATAATAATAAATAGGTCAAAATGCTTGCTGCTCAGCCTTTTGAAGAAACATTATTAGTGGAGTAAATCCTGTAACAGTGTAAAGCAGCATCAGTTCTGCAAATCTTCTTCAGCTTAAAGTGAAAAAAAAAAATCTCAGCATGACAAAAGTCTCTGGGTTTTTTGTTTTTTTTCTTTTACCAGTGCTTTTGCAGCTCTCCATGTCAGACTCCAGCTCCCAGCCCTCGTAGCAGGAGCACTTGACGCTAGATTTCTCCTGTTCGCACTTCTGGCTACACTTGAGATGTTTGGCGCAAAAGCTCTGGATCTGGCAGGTCTTGTTGTCAGCTCCCAGCTCCATGCCCAGGGGACAAGAACACATGAAGCCTTCCCCGGGAATAATGCTGCAGTTGTGACTACAACCCCCATTATCCACTGCACACAAGTCTGCAGGCAGGAAACACAATGAAAGGGTTGGAGTTTATCCAGAAAAGTGTTTTGAATGTTAAATTGTAAGTTAAATCACAACATAACACTGAACAGATGTTTTTACAGAATATTTTTACCACAAAGTTTCTCATCGGAACCATCCGGACAATCATCTGTGCCGTCACACAGCTTCTCGGGAGGCAGACAGATGGAGTCGTTGGTAGCGCACACGTGGTGAGACAACTTGCACACCAATGACTCGCAGTTGTCCTCGTCAGAGTTGTCCTCACAGTCACTGTCACCGTCACACACCCAGGCTTTGCTGATGCAGCGAGCTGAAAAAGACCACGAAATACCATTTATTAGTTTGTGTCATTAAGTTAGCCCAACCTTCAAAAACACATTTTGGTCAATGCTGCTTCATCACTGTGTGTGCAGAATGATGATCTTTTAAAATTGTACATTATGTTTGAGCACAGTTAAATCTCTATATCTGGAAGCCATGTTTGTGACATCGCAGCTGCATTGACAGCTAATCTTGGTCTAACTTGCAACTTGTCCACAAAGTTGCAAGTTAGATATTTTGGACAAATCTTTGATTTGTCCAAAATATCTAAAAGTATATTTTGTATATGGAGCAGTAGCAGTTTTGAAATTTAAAAAATGGTTAATAAATCCTGTGTTTATAATTCAGTTTATGAATCTCAATGTAACTCACATTTTTGTAGGAAAAAGAATTATGATTGAAAACGTTGCTATTTTACATCATTGCACAAGTCTGGAGGAAATCTCTATTACATTCCTAGAGCCTGGGTTAAATACAGTTTGTGACTTAGTCACACCAGCATTTATAGTGACACACGCACAGAAAGCAACAAACAACAACAGTGATTTCCAAGTTACAAAAACGTTTACCATCTACGTTTATGTAATCCTGCTCACAAACTAAAAATCAGTGGCAACAGTCAAACATTATCCACGACACTCAGTATATCACGATGAGTAAGATTTTCCACTTTCTCTTCCTGCTGTGAAAAAGCATTTTATTGCTTTCTTGTGGCACAAAAAAAATAATAAAATCATTGCATCTTTAATTCATACTGTCCAAAACGTTCACCCTTAACTAGAATCTGGCACAATCCTTACCAGAGTCTCTGCAGCTGAACTTGACTGCAGGGTCACAAGTGTGGGTGACGCCCTCGCAGTTGCTCTCATCGCTCAGGTCCATACAGTCTGTGTCGCCATCGCAACGCCAGCGCATGGGAATGCACAGGCCGTCCATGCGACACTGGAACTCGTCTACATGGCAGCCACCTGGAGGTCGGGTTGCTAGAGAGATAGCAGCAAAACAAAATGTCATAGTTAGCCAGCAAAAATTATGGTGTGTGCAGAGAAGCAATCAAACATGAACAAAACTGAAATCACAGCTCGCGGTTACAAAGACCGCACGAACAGATGTCCAAAAAACAAAAACAAAAAATTAGGATGAGAAAGAATAGGCCATTACAGTCATTAGTTATTGTGGAGGCATCCTGGGATGCTGGGGTGACAACCTGACTTTTAACCAACCCAAATAAGAATAACGCACATGGCTCACTGAATGGTGTCGCAAGCAGATTACATGCACCACTGCAGAAACAGCACAGTGACATCTCCTCATGACAAGGGAAGGTAAGTGTTCGGCACAGCTACATAAAACCGGACTGCTCGCGGCACCACAATATACAATAGGGGAAAGTGATGAAACTGTTTTATTTTATTTCACTTAATAACTTCCAGATGGCGGCCAAGTGAACTCACAAACACACGCAGCCGGGCACACACACACACACACACACAACAGAGCACAAACTGCTCATTAGACCAGCAGGTCATGCTGGGCCCGGATTTTGCATGCTGGGACTTAACAGCATTTCGGCATGGATCAAACGGTACATACAACATCGGACACTCGCAGTTCACAGGAGCTTCTAGGCAGACCAAGGCTAAGGAAAATGTGCAACACTGAGATGTGACGTCATCTCAGACAGTACATATGAAAAAGCAGCACACCCTAAGGAAACACTCCAAACATGTAAATTCATATCGCTACAACACAGTCAAAACATCTGTGCTAGTTGCGCGACACCATGAAAGAGTTTTGAGATTTTGTTATCCAACCACAAAACATAGCAACAGAAATGGATAAGAGGAAGCTAGAAGGCATGCAGGGACATGTAGAGTGTAAGAAGTGGGATAGGGAGAAGCGAAACAGTGCCTTTGTGACATTGCGACAACCTCTTTATGAGCGCAAATAGCAACCTGTAAACATAACGATAGCAACTTTGATAAATGACAATGAGAACTTGACTCAGCTGCTAGACAAACACAATTTCCATCTACAAACACTTGTGGAGAGCAGATGTTTCCATAACAAAAACAATTTAGAGCAGGGCTATTTCAGTTTGAGCTAAATTACCTTGGTTGGTACAGTTGGCATGAGTCTCGTCACTGTAGTCTCCACAATCATTGTCGCCGTCGCAAGTCCAGTATTCTGGGATGCAGCGGCCGCTGTTACATTTGAACTGGACGCTGGAACAAGAATGGCTGCAGCCTGCTTCGTCGCTGCTATCTCCACAGTCATTGTCTGTACATCAGCGCACACATGCAAGATTTTTACATTCTTGGATTGGATTCTAAAGTACAGTGTGACAGATGGGGAAGGGAGGGGTGATACTCACCGTTGTCACAGCGCCAATTGATATTGATGCAGCGGCCATTGGCGCAGGTGAACTGGGTGAGAGGGAAGCAGGTTGGATACGCTGTGGAAAGGGAGCAAAAGAGGAGTGCGTTTAAAAAATATTTATAGAGAAGAATGTGATATTCATGCAACAGCAACAAAATGGAAGAGCAAGAAAGACTCACCACAGGAATCTAGTTCATCTGAGCGATCTCCACAGTCATCATCAAGGTCGCACATCCAGGAGATGGGGATGCAGCGCCCACTGGCACAAGGGTATTGGTTGGGTGGGCATGTGCGAGCTGAAAGGGGAAACAATAAATTTTTTTCTCTTCTTATTTTATAGGCTCTGCGCTGTTACAGACATGAAACAATGTTAAATCGCCTTAAAAAGTACTTACAGTTGCTTTCAATCTATCTGACATCTAAGATTTATACATCTTCCTGAACTCTTTGTAGATTGTTGCTGGCATCTGCTGCATGACTAAATGAAAACTAACAGATCACTTTGTATCGCTTTACTCTTACATGTTTCTTCCAATTAAAACAGAGTCATCCTCTGATGGCTGCATTACTCTTTTTCCATGTGAACACAGCTATATGGTCTGAAATGTACTCTCTCTCTCCCCCTCTCTGTATGCTCTCCGAATGAGATGTAACTCAGCTTGTGTATACCAGAGCAGGTGGTGTTCGATTCATCCTCATCGTTTCCACAGTCATTGTCACCATCACACAGCCATCGCAGGGGGATGCAGCGATTGTTTTGGCACTTAAATCGCTCGGCTGAGCAGGTGTGCTGGTCTGGGGGAAGAAACAGAAAAGAACAAAATCTTAGAAAACGATTCAAAGTTAGTGTGTGTTTGATAAACTCTAATCAGTCCTCCAAGCCTTTAAGTTTGTGTCTGTTGATAAAGCAAATGAAGAACATCCGAGACAAGCGTGACTGTTCGCTTTTTGGTATCGACTCGTGATGACAAAGTTAGTCAGTGAAACTGCGGCCACGTAAACGGTGCATGGAAAGGGACAGATCTTGGAAACTTTAGTTTGCCCTCTGTCGCGTCGCGTTAGCTAAGACCCTTAAACACCCTTTTGTTTATCTGTGTGTTGCTGTGTAACCATGACAATGATGCGACACACTTACAGCAGAGCTCAGGGGCTTCATCGCTGTTGTCCAGACAATCGTTGTCCCCATCACACTTCCAGCGCTCTTGGATGCAGCGGTTGTTCTTGCAGGCAAACTCCCCAGGCTGGCACTGGGGCGGGGGCACGTAGGAGGGGTTGGCTAGAATGGAGATCGGGGGTAGGAGCAGGAACAGATGAGCCATTGAGACAAGAAGCAAGCATCTGAACAAAAGCGTTGGCTTTTGTTAGTCGACTCTTAAAGTTACAAAAATATTGACGGAGCTTAGTCAGGATTTCTGCACAGATTTGGAAACACTAACATTTAAACTATCTTGCAAATTGACAACAAAATGTGGATTTTGTTTTTAACTCATCGCCTGTCATGCCAAGTAATATCATCTTCTACTGGTAAAACAGGTCGGTACCTCTGCAAGTGACATTATCGCCGTCAAGGATCTGATCATCAGCACAGCCGCAGGATCTGCCATTAGGAATGGCGAGGCACAGACTGCTACAGCCGCCATTGTTAACTCGACACGCATTGGTTCCTACACAAAGCCGAAGCAGGAAGAGAGGCAAAACAGTGTCACATCATCTTATACTTAATAGGAAGAGGAAAAAACAAATGAGTAGAAGGAGGACATACCTTGTTGCTGGTGTGCATCATACACTCTGATCTCAAATATGGGCGGCCTCTCATTGCGGAGTAGAGTGACTGTTTTAGTGACTTGGTCCAGTTTGTAGATGCTGCCACCACGGTACTCGTTCCAAAACAGAAATTGTTTGTAGTGGCATAAGCCAAAGGCATGGTTAAGCTCCTGCCCCTCATACACCACCTGTTAAATCGAGAAGAATGTCATCTCAAATTCTAGTAGGACGAAACTATAATCAGACAACAATTACGGCATATTTCCAGTTTCACCAACCTTTCTCTCAGTGGTGTTTAGGTAAACCATCTCAATGCGGTCGTAGTAAGCATCCACCCAGTACAGGATTCCCTGGGGAATGTCCAGACTCAACCCGTTGGGCCACAGGACTGTTTTGCTAGTGAGGAACACTTGGTGATGTGATCCATCCATCCAAGCTTTCTTGATCTTGCCTCTGTTGCTCTCTGTGGGATCCTCTTCCCAGTCAGTCCAGTACATCCATCTGGGAAACAAGTCGCGGTATTACCACATTCAAAACGTGAGACATTTCTGGATCTGAACTGCAGAACCTCTTAAATATAGCTTTAAGCTGTGATGCTCGTTGATGCAACATCCCACAACAAAACAAATGAGAGAGTATCCAAAAGAAAAAAAAAATCCTCCTACACACATAAATGTGACCAGCGAATCAAACAAAACTCTACAGTCTAAGCAGCACATACAACTGCAAGTCACTCAAAACATACTTACTTTCTCTCAACTGAATGCTGATGGAAAGAACATTCATTAAGTTAACAGCACCCTCCCCAGTCAAGTCTCACCCGTGCTGGGGATCCACAACAATGGCTCTAGGGTGGCTCATCTTGCCCTCAATGAGAATCTTGCGAGTCCGTGAAGCCTTCTCCAGCCTGGCAACGCTGATAGTCTTCTTTGGCCCATCATCTGTCCAGTAGAGATTATTTCCCATCCAGTCTACTGCTATTCCCTCTACCGTGTGGATACCTGAGATAAGCAAAAATAGTCAGTGTGGAAATAAGACCTACTGGCTGTCCACCCCAACAAATAAAAAGAATTTAATCTGAAATAAGCTGACTTCATTATTTTTTTATTTATTCCCAAATTCTTTTTAGTAGCCTGAATTTTCAGTCTTTACCATCCTTCAGTATGATGTCTCTATCTGTGCCATCTATCTTCTGCCGACCGATGATGTAGCTTGTGGCATCAGCAAAGTATATGAATTCACTGGCGGCGTGGAAATCCAATGCTCGGGGGTTCATTAGGTTCTCGATCGGAATCATGTACTCATCGGGCACTTTAGCGTTCATGTCCATGCCCCTGATGACTCCAGGGCGACCCTTGCCGTACACCAAGAACAACTCGTGGTCCGGTTCTGCAGAGAAGCATCATAAATGAACAATGATTCTGTCGCAGATTTTCGAACCACTATTACTTAATTCCCATCTCCCATCACCAAGTCAAAACTAATAGAAAGCTATTCATCTTTGTCGAATAGATTTTTTCACTCACTCTTGCAGGATTTGCCATCGCTGCCGAGGCTGAAGCCCGAGCGACAGCGGCAGGTTCGGGTCTTGTGGCTGTTGCTCAGCAGACATATGTCAGAGCAGCCCCCTGCCTTTCCAAACTGATCCAAAGCACACGCGTGACTACGCACTGAGCGGGGAAACAAGCGCATAACAGTTACGTAACGATTCGCCTTGAAAAATACACTTGATTGCTATTTGTGGATGGTCTCGGTGCACACCTTGAGGTTGGCGTCTCTGATGGTACACATGCAGCGCGGCTCCCCGATCTAACCTGGCCACCACATGAAAGTCGGAGCTGTTGAAACGGTTTACTCGAATCACGCTGGTTTTGGAGTTGAGGTTGCCTTCGTCTGAATTTGTTGCATAGAGATAGTTCTCAAATACGGTCAGCCCATACAGATGCTCAATCTGAAATGAGATAAAGGAGAAAAACATGGAGGGGGGAAAAAAAAGGGATGTTGCATGTTAGACATATCTCTGCATTCTTAGCAAATAGATTTGCTCAAGGTGGCTGACTAATAGTTTGGGAGATATCGTTTGTCTACATTGCTTTATCTTGAACAAATACAGCCTAATTAAACTTTTTTATTGAGTAATTGATCGGTCTAAATTATGGAGTTTAAGAATGTGAAGAATCTCTGCAAGACAGAGAAAACTAGAGAAACACAGACAGACAGACAGACAGACAGACAGACAGACAGACAGACAGACAGACAGACAGACAGCGAGTGTCTGGGTAAACTTGGCACAGGGCAGCACAAAGGCTCCACTCCCCATCTGCTGTAAAGGAGAGAGGGGTCTTACTTCTATAAGGGTGCAGCTCTCCTCTACTGTCAGAAAGATGTATGGGCTGAGATCATATTACCTCCCTCCACCTCTCACACGCCACCACCACCACAGTCCTGATTTCATTAAGATCATTACTTCCCTATAAGTTTGAGCCAAGCTCCACTAGGGCTAGACTAATATGTTTAGCGAGGCACTAGCCAGGAAAATCACACACTCTTTAAGTAATATCAATCAAGGCAATAAAAGGGACTTATCCCCAGGAGAGGCATGCACTCTTTGCCTGGATACACAGGAGACAACTGGAAAAGAGCCCCGTCTCCAAACATGCGATTAAATCAGGGATATGGAAAACAGATGTTTTGTGAGTACTATGCAGGGGTGATAAGATACATGTACAAGCCTTTATTCTTGAATGTGTTTGCATGCGATTAGGTCTATTTCTTATGGTTACACTGATCCACACATCCTCACCATCAGACCCTGAATGATGGTGTGCCGATTCTTGCCCTCATAGTCTACCACTTCGATGTAATCCAGGTAGGCGTCAGCCCAGTACACCAACCTGTTCACCAGGTCCAAAGTGATACCGTGGGGGAAGACAATCTTACTATCTACCAGCTTAGTGCGGTTTTGCCCATCCATGTCACAACGCTCCACTCTCGGTGTAGACCCATAATCTGTGAAGAACAATTTTCTGGACAGGAAGAGGACAGATTTAAATTACAGAAGGTTTTACAGAAAAGGAAATGGACTAGATAAATTTAGTTGACCACAATTAAAAAAAACTGCATTAGACATTGGAATTAAGTAGAATTATTTAAAGACATTCGCAAAAAAGAGAAATGATACTTTTATAAGGAACTACACCAGATAACAGATTGCCAGTATCAGGAACCTGAAACAACATGGAAGTATTTATGTCAGAAAGAAGGATCCCGTCTAGGTTTCTGTCTTGAGAAAGTGCTTTGATTTTCGCCTGCCTGCTTGGTCAGCATGTCGCCTGATCATAAGACAGCATTTTCCTGTTGAGCAGTGCTAAAACAGGACTGAGGGCAATCTTAAGACAAGGAGCCTGGAGGCAAATACAGACCCCATTGCTGGGTCGAGGGCGATGCCTTTAGGGTTGTATAGCTCTTGGTCCAGCAGGGTCACACAAGTCTTGCCGTTCTTGTTGCAGACAAAGACCCGGTCGTCCACGTCGTCCACAAAGTAGAAGTTTCCAGTCAGCCAGTCTATAGCCATCTGCTCCACATCTGATGGACGCAGAGGAGAGAAAGGGAGAGGAGAGCATGAAACAAAACAATTTTTAAAAAAGAAAGAAAAAACAGGGTTGTGGGAGTACAGTCATATAACTCTTAGTCATATACCAAAATAAGTCCAAATACTCTCAATTTTATTATATCATGAACGTTCCCCAAAATACCTGCTATCTTGACACAAAGAAAATAGCAGCAATGAAATAATGTTAGGTATTGTGTAATCTTGCAGGTTGTCCATTACAAACATTCCACTTGTGTTTGATTAAGGCATGCACAGCGCGGGGAAGGAAAGGGAAACGGTGTCTTAAGAGTGAGAGTCCAGCACTTTCTAAACTTTACTCTTCTTTATTTTTTTTAAAGCACAGAAACAAGGGTCTACATGATTGCTTGCTGTTCAAACACATATCCAGGATCAGGCAAAAACTCCATTCTCTTTCTCACAGAAACCTTTTGGGGATTAATGCTAATATGAGTCAAACTGACTCGCAAGTCTTGCGTCACCTCTCATGAAGGATGTCAAAATTTAGTATCCCCTTTAAGTCCGTCTAAAGAAGGAGCTTTGCCGATGGATGCATTGATTTCAAATGGAAAGAGATGGTTGTTTTAACAGATTCCACTGCATGTTCCTTAAAAGCAGACCAGATCACTGCACACACACACACACACACACACACACACCACAAATCAGACACAGGCTATCAAAGTGACCACACTTGCTTTTGTTTACATATGCTCCCATTAACCATTCAAGTGTGTTAACCTGCGGTGCCTTTCCAAACCTCTGCTGGAATTCCCAACTCTTTATTGTATGCATATAGATTATAATATAAACTCCAATTTAAAAAGAAAGGATGTAAACAGATCAAATCTAATGGCTCTCTCACACTGGCTGGCAATATCCTCACTACTTAAAGTTAAATAAAAAAATAGGTGGCTGCCAACTGATGGCACTCAATATTTTTCCACAATCAGCAACAGACTGCAAGTAGCTGTGGTGATTGTCCGGTTGGGGCATTGCTGGTCACCACAT
Source organism: Pelvicachromis taeniatus (assembly GCA_015108175.1). Taxonomy (NCBI): domain Eukaryota; kingdom Metazoa; phylum Chordata; class Actinopteri; order Cichliformes; family Cichlidae; genus Pelvicachromis; species Pelvicachromis taeniatus. The sequence goes on from VURO01019998.1 coordinate 86,689, forward strand.
GCAATGTGCAACACTTTTGTGCAACACATTCAACCACTCACTATCATATAGTGGTCACCTGGTGGGAGGCAACTTGTCTCCAAACAATCACAGGATGACTCGGACTGACTGCAATCCCTCAGACAGATTGGCAAAGGTTTGTAAGTAACTGTTGTCCAATTTGTAAATGCAGACAGTTAGTCAGCATGTCGCAATCAGTTTGAGTCAGTCAGCACTGAAGAACACAACAACACATCTTTTGGCAACAGAGGACTTGACACCACGGGATTGCAAATGTTTGAATTATCGTCGTATTCCTATTTAAAGTCAAGATTGCGGAGTGTCTACGTCATTTTGCAGTTAAATCGCTGACCTGAAGCAACTATGTCACCAATTCTGGAGGAATTCATGAATTACTGTTTCAAATCTACGAGGTTCTGACTGACCTACGTAAGAAGTTAATGTGAATTTCTTTTGATGTAGAAGTCAACAGACTGCAGTAGATTTGTGGTTTTTGCCAATCGCAGTTAATTGTTTGTAATTGCCAACGTGTCCCCATTCAATCATCATCATCAAACATCAACAACTGTTTCTGGATGGAGACCACAGCAGGACCAAAACAAAAGGGACCAAAATCAGAAAGCGACAACTTTAATTTGGGCTGCATGCATTAACACATCTGAAAGTGAGCCAGCAACCTCTCCCAAAGCTTTGAGCATTTAAAGAAATAAATGCACTCAAACCCTGCAGCAAAGCTACACAGAACTTCAAAATGCAAGAACTACATGACATCTGAAGTTTGCTTGATGAAATGCTGCTGTTTTTATGTGATTGAGGAGAAAATAGATAACTGGCCATCTCACATTAAAACTGGCTGCACATTAACTAAACTAAAAAAAAAGAAAAGAATAATAGTCGATAGGATATAGGCAAGTAGCAACAGCCCAGCAGTCCTGGGTGTTTCATAAACACCAGGACCAGAATTCTGACAAAAGAAAAACTTTCTCATGAAGTTAAAAGGGATAGTGATATTCCCATTGGTATCTCTTCTAAAACCCAACTCCTCTACAAAAATCCAGCTGGAAACATGCCTGCACAAGGCATTGATTAGATTCATATACAGAGTACAGAGACAGTTGTGCAACCCAGTGACTGCTGCGTTGTGTAATTCCAGAGAGCCAGGCAGTCTGTTGACGTCTCCACTGATGCAGCTTCTGGTAAGTGGAAAGTTTGCAGGGAAACTGAATGAACCCACCTCTTTCTTCTCATCTAACCACTCTACCCTCACAACCCCCTTTTTCTCTTCCTGCCTGTTACACCTACAGCTTAAACCATTTAGAGGAAAGGTTTAAGAAAAAATAGGAAGCATAAAAGGACACAGCCTTAGCAGTTCTTCAAACGAGACAAATGTATTCCTATATTTATGTGTCAGTGCAAAGCAGGAAAGATCATGATTTTTCAGCTTCCATAATCCTCTTTGTGCCAAGAAGATCCTACAAATCTGTACAAAAATGTCGCTGACCCCTCAAGAGCAGAGTTTGGGGTTATGCTTGTCTACAGTGATGTGACATTTGACTTCTATTTGAGAGGTAGTAATTCCTGACATTTACACTATGGCAAATCTCCCCCTGGAATAAGTAAAAAGGAGATGTAATTGCCTAGATAAGAAGATCTGATGAAAGACAAAAACCTTACATGAAACCTTCTGAAAAAGATGCCCAAAAAGCAGAAATTAGAAGGAGAGAGAAACATCAGAAAGACAGACATGGTGAGATGTGCTGGTCCCTGCTGTGGCGTTCCGCTCAGTGGGTGGAGAGGATGGGACGGGTCGGCTTGGCTTTCCTTTTATCTTCACAGCAGGAGAATTAAACATGCAGGCAGAGCTGGCCACATCTGGAACCTTTGTATACTTATCTGCCCTTCTCTTTCAGGCTCCCAAAAGCCTATAAATCACCCAGTTCATGTGAACCCTGCGTCAACCCTACACCTATCCCTAAGTTTGCCCAGCAAACCAGAGCACCCGATCCCTGCTTTTACTGAACAGAACAGACATAAGCAGTTTATACACATGAATTTCAGACAATGTCCAGTGAATCAGGTCCAGACATTGCCTGCAGCTTCCTTTACACACATGTAGCGTACAGCAGGAGATTGTCCATGTCAGAGAGATACTTACTACCTGAAATACTATGTTTGGTTTAGGCGACGGTTGCTGCCAGATTTCACAGGAGGCAGGATATGACACACAGCAGCACGCACACTTCCTTGCTGTCTATTCTCTGGACAATCACCTGCTTTATTAAGTCAAATGCACATTACACAGACGCTGCACTAAAGGACCTGGAAGGATAAAAGTTGTTTAAAGCCTGGTCCAACACATTCGGCTATTTGAATTGTCACAGAAAATTCCTCTGGGTAGCATCTGGAAAAGTTCAGGGCTGAAGCGAATTCTTTAAAACCGCTATAGTGGACAGGTTTGGACCAGTTTCATGAGCCAATTTTGAGTTGAAGGAGATCGTATGGGCGCTCTCTTATCTCAAAATGCTTTCTTTTTTAAGCACCACAGTAAAAAGGATGATGAATAAAATAATATACAATAAACAAATCCAACAAAAGAATGGATGAAAGTGTCATACCTCACTTCATGAAAAATAATATGTTACTAAGTAATGGCTGAATGACTCAAAGGTATTTGGGTTTGTGTGTGCGTTGAAGTGACCTGACTGGACATGACTTGAGACGGCTGGAAGAATGTAAAGGGTGTTCAGGCTGACATAAACCAACAGGGGAATGTAGATACCATAGATATGACCACTCACATATACATATTGCTTTAAGGTGCATTAAATCACTACCTTCATTTTCTCACTCTCAATTTCATCCTTCCCTTTAAATTTCATTTGGTGTTTCTCCTGCTTCCACACCTCACAGCAATTTATCTCTTAGACCACTTAAAAGAGCAACACTATCAGGGAGCAGGGACTTGGGTTTGCATACAGGAAATGGAAAAATCAGTGGTTCAGTTCAATTAAATTATACTTGTATATTGTAAAGACCCTAAAATAACTGAGAGAAATCCCCAAATCCAATGATTCCACATGAGCGAGCACTTGGCAAAAGTGGGAAAGGAAAACTCCCTTTTAACAGGAATAAACCTCTGGCAGAACCAGGATCAGGAATAAGCAGCAATCTGCCACGACCACTTGTATGTTTTGACATACAGGAAAAAAAGACACCCTTTTATTAAAATGCTAATAATATTCTGTGTGACTATGGACATTTCCTATATCAAATCAGATCACAGATTGACAGATTTAGAGCTGCCAGTGACATAAATGTAAAAAAGTCTGATTACTAACTAGCACAAATGGTACTGAAATATAGATATTTTGGAGAGAAATGTTGCCAGTGACATACCGCAGTATGAAATGTGACACTCGCCAAATAAATTTATCAAGTGTTTCATCAGGTTGATAGAAATGTTTTTCCCCAATATAACTGTGCCGTGCTTTCAAGAAGACAGGGTTCAAAAGAGCACTAGACCAAAAAGCCACAGCAAAAAGCCAACACAATAACGGAAAGATGGGATATGAGGGAGTCTCATGGCTCAATCAATAGACTGGAAAAACCCAGAATTTCTAAAGCTCCTAGTCTCTGCCCTAGCTGTCAACAGTGACGGCTGTTACACAAGCTTCATTTGAAGTGGATATGAGCCAAGGCACTTTCAATCATGACACAGGTTTTGTGTCATGATTGTGTGTAGATCCAGGATCTACACACCCTGGATCCTCCACTTGTTTTCTTCTTGTCTGCTGTTCTTTGCCTGGGGCCAGATTCTCAAGGGAAAACTTCTCACATGCATGTATGTGTTTACGAGCATGTAAACCACACCCTCGCTTTTTGTGTTTTGTCTGCAAATTCTGCCCCCATTCTTAGAGAGTAACGGCTCTGTCAGCCAGGCGAATAAAAACAGACCTTGGCATGCTTGGAATCACGGATAATTCATTTCAGCGTTATATGACTAAGTATCTCGACAGGAAGTAATCGCATATTGTGCATGTGGTTGTTACTCAGAGCCTGTGGGTTCAGACAATGCACAATGACAATGCTACCTTAGCAAAACAGATGTGCTGCCTATCCACCACATCTCAGAGGACAAAATGTACAGTGCTGGGAAAGACTTAAAAAAAAAAAAAAAAGGCAGCGAGCACTTTTGTCTGGCAAACCTTAGTGCCAAATACCATCACGTAAGAGACCAGTGTCTGATCATACTAGCATGCGTCAAACAAAAGCAGCGGAAAAATACTTTTCTCTTCAGAAAAGCTCCGCACAGTCAATACATGAATCAAACTCCACACTAGGTTGGCTTTTACCTTTCAAGAATATGCAAATGAATAACTAAAGGCATGCTGGTATCCTTGTATGTATTATATAACTGTAATGCTACACACACATTGCTTCTATGGGATAATTTAGTGGTGTGTCAGGGTGCCCTGTATTCTTTAGAGGAAAAAAAAATCTTTTGAAAAATAAAGTTGGCATCAGTATTTCTTCTACTTTCACGTTGGTTCGAGCAGCTTTTGGGAGACAAGCGTCACAGCTTACAGTAGAGTTTGAGCTAGCAAACCCACAGCTGACCATTTGAATCCTGAGGCAAAGTATTTACATTTTTACACACAGTGCCGCTTCAGTGCCCTTATACAAGAAGTTTATTTTCTGTTCACTAGAAATCTGCAGCTAGGATGTCACAGTGTAACTTTTTTTTTTTTTTTTTTTAAAGAAAACAGAGAAATACAATGCCAACAAAAAAAATTCATTTGTTTTTGTTCGTAAACGTCTACTCACGGTGCAAGCTGAGAGAGATGTTGATGGTGCGGTTGTTACTGACAGCCTTCAGGTCTTGGATGCTGGCACACTTAAGTTGGGTGGCAGCGGGAGTATCACCCACATCTATCCAGCAAACAGTCTCCTCCGCATAGATAAAGTCCATAGCCATGGTCTGTTTGGTGGGAATGGAAGGAAGCCGGGTCATGGAGCCACTCAGGGAGGTGCATCGGATGTCGTGAAGATTGGCGATCAACAGAACAGGCAGACGATCCACAGGTTCTGGGTGAGGTTGACAAATTTGAGTAGAGGAGAGCAAATATCAGGAAGGAATATGATCTTGTGCATAATTTCTTGGCCATCCACTTCCTGGTTTATCATGAACTATAATCTTTGGGCTCTGGCAATTCCTGCTCCCACCCCCTCACCATTTTTGGCTTTGCAAGAGCGGTTGTCTGGCTGCAGCAGGTAGCCCTCCACACAGCTGCAGGTGTAGCTACCTTCAGTGTTTGTGCATGTTTGACTGCATGTTCCATATACACCGCACTCATTGAAATCTACACAAAGAAACACAAAAGTGCATTAACACACACAGTAAATGATGAAACTTTGGAAGAGAACACAGTACTATCGCAAAGGCTGGTTGAATCACCTCTACATGCTGTACCCTGCAGTCAGCAAACACAAAGTCAGAGCAACCAGATGGTTGCTTTCAGTTTGTCTTAGGCCAAGCTAAAATGAATTGGCCAAATCACCACCCACCTTTACATTTCTTTCCATCTGCAGCAACCTCGTAACCATCTCTACAGTAGCAACGAGGCCCATCATGAGTCACTGCACAGCCAATCTCGCACCCATGGGAGGCACAGTCTGGTGCTTTTGCTAAACCAGGGAAAACAAAGCAACATAGAGCGTGTTAAATACTGCTGAAACATGAATACTATTAAGGATAGCAGGGATGATCGCAGTCCAATCTTTACAGAGGCATCCTATCATGTCCAATCCTATCTGGTCTTACAGGACTGCAAGTGCATGTTAATGTGTGTAGGAGAAACAAAAGGACTGTGGACAAGAGTGTGTATTCATCTGTGCAAGTGACAGACGGGGTGATTTTGAATGTGCACACATTAGAGAGCTTCTTCTTTTCCAGCCCCAGAGGGAACTCACGGGCATGAAATAAAGGGGGGAATCCACACATCCTCTCATCATGGCCTTTGTATGGTGGTGCATGAACATGCAGATGTGTGTGTCGGGGCAAGAGCATACATAGGGTTGTGTGGCTGCTATAGATTCTTGTCACATGATATTGTTCATGAGTCCAGTACTAAATACATTAAAACAGTGTGTAACTGTTTGTCATTCACACAGATTAAAACAGCCTGGAATGGTGTGCCTCTGACTTTAAGGTGACTTTTTCCTCATCCGGTGAGGATGTCAAAAGCACCCTCAGCATAGACACACATATAAACTGTTTCATATTCCAAAGTAAAGTACACAGAGGAAAACAGTGTTCAGTGTACCACTATTTGCATTAAAACAAACATTTTGGTAAAGGAACTGCCAACCACGGTTTTACGTCATTGCTTATTTTGCTTGTATTTAAAGACTGGCTGCTCGATAATCAGATTAACAAGTCAGTTTTTTTTGTTTTTTTTAAAGAACTGACTGATTATTAGCTAGATAAGAATTCATATTTTAACCTCATATCAATATTTGAACAGCAGGACTGAGGACAGAGACCATAGAAAAAAAATATAAGTTTAAAGCAAAATTACAAAAAAAAGAAGAAAAGAAAAAAGGAGGCTTCTAGCAGTACAAAGACATTTAGCCCAGCCTCCAAAAAACAAAAAACAAAAAAACAAAAAAAACAAAATGTAATTGGTTATACGCTATGTGTAGTGCAGCCAGTCATAGCATGGCTGTAAAGAAGGGAGACTGGCCCAATTGAAGGACTCTTATTATATAAAGCCTGTGGCACTTTAGGCAATAATGACTCTTTTGTTGTGGCCCCGTTGAAAGGAAGAGTCTCCCAGCAAACATTGTGGCCCATATCGAATCCATTCAGCAACACTCACGCTGTGAGAGACCACAGGCAAGTAGAGCGCTAAAATACTCAGCATGTTTATCACAGCCCAGGTTCATGGGTTCCATTTAGCAAAGCTGGGTGATACATAGTAACATTATACTTAAATATGATATATTTTATTGAGGAATATTCTAATATTAAGGACTATTATATTCTATATCATAAATGCTATTCATGAAATCCAACAAAAGTATTTGTAAAGTGAAATCTGTAATGATCCGTTATAATAAAGGTGATATGAATGAAACAGAAACATATGGTTTTCCTACTTTTGACAGACTTTGGTTAAAGTAGGTTGTGGATTTAAATTAGAGATAATTCATGTTAAAATACAACCAAAATGGATCAGAGTGAAATTGAAAGAAAATGGTTAATATATTGCTGAACAAATGTAATATATTTACCGTAAAAAGAAAATAGAAAAAAAAAAATAAAAAGAACAAAAAAAACATGAAAATAAAAATAAAAAACAAAACAAGAAATTGAAGGGAGGAGAGGAAGGCTGGGGGAAAAAAAGAGGTGTAAACAGTGTGTAAAGGACTTAAGGATGAGGTTGGAACATTCCAGCCCTAAGCAAGCAAACAACAGCTGCATGTCAGATGTCTGACCAGAGCTAATGAAAGAAGCAAACAAATCACACAGTGACACACTGGTCATTGATCAGTCATTGATCCTGTTACTGCAAGGAAGGCAACCCTCAAATTTACTCATCTAGATTCAAGATTCTTTATTGGTCACGTGCATGATACGCTCACCGACTGTGAAAAAAGAGAGTGGACATTATATACAGTTATATACATTATATAAATAAAAAAATAAAATCTGGAAATTCTGTACATTGTGTGAGTGGGGTGTTAAAGTGTCTTGTGCTGTAGTGAAGCCACAAGGATCAGGCATGACATGAGAATGGTAGTAATGAGTCCTGTCTCAATCACTTATGGATGATGACGGGTGGGGTGGGGATGGGTGGTGGGGGGGGGGGGGGGGGGGGGGGGGGGGGGGGGGGGGGGGGGGGGTATGTCCTGATTTAACAAACGGATGGCCTGAGGATAGAAGCTCCTCTTGAGCCTCTCTGGTTTTTGCCCGGATGGTGCGGAACCATCTGCCTGATTGCAGA
>VURO01019998.1:100325-115904 GCA_015108175.1 Pelvicachromis taeniatus
ATAAAAAAAAAAAAAACATAGTTAAAAGTCAATTCCTGGCTTCAAAAGAATTTAATATCTTTATGACTGCCCTCATTAAAGAACTCTATTGTTGCTTAATTTTATAACCTTTATTGAGAATGCTATCATGCGCAAAGAGAAACTGAACAGAACATAAAACTGTATTTTCCTCCGTTGTCCATTCGTCTTACATACTACAATGCTGGCTTGTTCTTTTCTAGTATTATATGGACAAAAACCCTTAAAACCTTTAAGATCATCACAGGTGAAAGACTCCCCAAAGGGAATTGCGTCTAATGATGGGGATTGATGAGGTTTTATTGATACAGATTCCATTATCAAATTTGCTAATCGATCCAATTCCCTTATTGATTCTTGACCCAGTTTTATACAAGGAAACAAGTATGCCTGCAGATTTCCAATGCAGTACAACTACTTTATTATTTATTTGTTATTTAAAATTCCACACAGGCTACTGTGTAATGCTAGATGAAGAAATGAAAGAATATATGTCTGTGTCATTTTTTTAAAGCTTTTTGTAAAGTCAACTAAAATCATGTTAAGCATCTGTACAGACGAGCAGCTCTGTTGGTAGCAGTTGTGGTGCGAATCAAATGCATGACACTTGAGCGTGTGAATCCTGTGTTGCAGGAGATGTTTCAGCATGTTTCTGGCATTTCCACCTCAATAATAATGTTAAAGACATTACAATTATGTTCTTATCATGTTTCTGCATGAAGCAATGCTTTGGACCGCTTCAACCTCTCTGCCATGACCCCCTCTTTCTGACAACACTAGAGGTGCATAAAGCAATACTGTTGATTTGCAATCAGTGCATCGCCAGCACCTGCGGGCATTGATAAAGGAATTGATAAGCTCCAACACTTTGGAAATTTGGCATCAGTTTTTAGTTCCAATCCCTATTTATGTCTCCTGTTGGGACACAATCGGCAATATTTTTGATTGTCAGGCAAATGTGTAAACCTATAGAGCCATCGTAAAACAACAACATATATTAAAACTATTCTGGGCTTTATATACTATTAATAGAGGAGTATATAAAGCCCGATGTAGTTTTAAAACAGCATCGCCAGTGTGCTGTGTGCCAGAGAGGCAGAATTCAGAAAAAGAGTGTAGCAGTCGTGCCTTTAAGCAAACTCTGGCTACATAGAAGGGCTAAAATTAAAGAGATAAGGCTAACATCAATAAACATTTGCAGATAAAAACGCTTTATCTTTTACTCTAAATGGCTCACATTACTTACTATGGTTGACTCTGAGTTCCAATTGGTTTAGGTCACTTCTATTATCAGAGAACAAAACATCAACATTTAGCTTTATAAAAAGCATCAAACGTTAATTTGCTGCCTATATTTAGAGGCCATAATTACTTTGTTTTGCTTTTAAATTTGCTGCAGTAGGCAACAAGTTGTACGATGGTGCACAGTGTGTGTTTTTTTTTCCACACACATGCAGTTACCTTTAATGTGGTCACATATTACAAGAGAATTGTTTGCGCATAAGATCACTTGGCAGACACTGAAGGAAATAAACACTGATAAATACTGAATCTTAAGGAGTGCAGAGGTCAAAGGCTATAATGTCCTCTGGCCTAGAAAACGCTGAGTTTTTTTTTTGTTTTGTTTTTTTTTTTTTTAAACAGACCAAAAGATACAGAAGAGGCAGCCTCTATCCTCCCTCGATCTCTCCCACTCTTCTTCTCTCTCTAGCTTTCCTTTCGGCCCACACTGTAAAGGAAACAGTTTGCCTTGGATGTTTTTTTTCTTCTTCTTCCTCCTCCTCCTCCTCTCTTGCTCTCTCTCTCTCTCTCTCCAACATCTGCTGACCCATTTTAGAAAAACACTTGAAGCAGAAAAAATAAAGTTCACCTCCTTCACAGGAAACGATCTGCAGAGTTCTGCAGAATACATGTTGTGCAGGGATACGTTTTCAGAGGACGGTATCTGAATATGCACATAGCCCGAGCAGCAAACCTGATTCAGATGTCTCCTTCAGATCCTCGAATACACAAAGTCTCACTTCTCTGAATATTAACCAGCAGATGCAGCCAAACTGCAGTTTATTTGACACTAGTTGCAGCTTTCTTGATTGCAAACCCAGCAAAGCAAATGTAGGGAATGAAAACAGTTTTTAAAAACTTGCTGTTATATCTTTGTAGGTTGAGTCTTAAAAGAAATAATGTTACACGTCTGTTAATGCCTAAGACAAGCCATAACATTTTATTAGAGAGAGAAAGAGTGTATATTCCTAAAAAACATACATGTGGGAGAAAGAATATTTGCCTGCATGTCGGCATTCCCTGATGAAAACCACTAACATTCCTTCTGAGGCTCCCTGATCCATCCAAGAGAGATTAGTAACCACACACTGAACATCACATTTAACTCTGTTAAAACAAGTGCCTTAAAGTGACATGAGCTTCCATAACGATCCCACATCAACAGCCTGCGTGGAAAATGTGCCACATTCAAACTGAGAATTAGCTTCTCATACATCTGGCTTAGGGAGGAGAGCAGCTCTCCCATATGGGGGGGGATGCTAGAATATTAGCAGCCCTCCTACAGCCTTGGCCTCTAAGCCAGCCTGATTTACATTCAATACACTGCCAATGTGGGGATTTTTACATAAACGACAGTACCAGGAATAATCTGCCATGTACACTGGAAAAGAAACCCTGCCAAGGATTTTGCATTTGTCGACAGTTCTCGGGGGAGTATAAAAGACGAGTCGGAGTGCAAGACATCTGAATTATACCAAAAGCAGAAACATGTGTCTTTGCAACCGTGTGTCGAGGGAGCTTTTTTTCTTGAAATGTGATCTGCTGAGGACCGAGCAGACAGGTAAACTCACATACTCGCTAATAAAAGTAAACCAGGAATCAGATTTATGTGCTCTGCGGCCACCGAGAGACTAAGAAGACAACTAATCAATCTCTGCTTTCCATTACACCCACAACAAGCTCTTCTCCTACACACATCTACTTCCACTGACAGGGCAGCAAGCAGCATAACTTTTTGGAAAACACACTAACAAATGCCAACAATCAAATAGACTGAATTGTTTGTGTTCCACAACACAGTAATACATTGGCAGGAGCTGAATAACAACCGGCAGCAGAAAGCTAAATAGAAAAGACAATATGGAGGATTAAATAACTTGGGGGGGACAATAGATATGAACCCTGTACTGGCTGCTCCAGTTTGGGAAATTGTTGGCAGTGTATTACAATGCTTTTACTGGCAGCAGCCATTTACTGCATCATCGTCATCATGATCAGTGCAGATGGACTTTCATTTGCACCAAGCTTTGCAAAGCCGAGGGGAAAATAATACAGGACAACTTCCGCACAGTCACACATAATGTTTTGATACAGTTCTGCATCTTTTGATGTGCATGTGAGCATTTTCTGCTTGGACCATTCCTGGATTTGTTTCAGCAGGTATAGCAGGAAAAACACATCTCATCAGTGGGCTGCTTTAACATTATGAGGACGGCTTTTCTGTAACTGCTCAATCCTTTAAGTAAGACAACACCAGGTTGAGTTTCTTAGTTGTTTGCTTTAGTTTGTCATAGCTGAACCTCTTTTTCTTGTACCTGTCGTACTAAAACTACAGTTCAATTTTTGTCTTTACAAAGACAAAATATAAATATTCTATTATATGAACAAAAGGGATATTAGTATAGATCCCATTCTGGTTTGAAGTAGTTCAAAGCATTAACGCAGTAACACCGTGGCCTACGCGGTGCTTTTAGCGACTAATTCTAACTACTGTTCAGTTTGAATGGTTTCTAATCTCAAATCTGGTTTCCCAGGCATGACTAATTGTTAGTGGCCTTTTGAAGCTGATTACGCTGACTGGTTCTCACACATGGTTGTGACTCTGCGTTGTCTGAGAAAAAAGAATAAAATAAAAAATAAAAATCCTGCGACAATAATAACGATGAAAATGAAATGCAATTTGTAGCAGAGTTTAAAAAAATAAGCGCTCTGTGACAGGAGGAAACCAAACACAGGAGCCACATTCGCTGCTGGAGCCCAGAACTGAAATGATGTCAAACAAAGATGGACTTTCATTTGCACCCAGCTTTTAGAGGCTTATGTGGTGTCACTGATGTAAAGATGTAAATAAGTCAGCAGTAATAAGATAATAACAAGATCATTAAATCCATGTTGTTGTATGTAAAAAGTTGGAATTTGTGAATTGTTTTCTTCTTTAAGGCTCTTGCGATAACTGGTGTTTAAGTCTGCAGTGACTGTTACTTCCTTTGCCCACGCTCCATTTTTACACACGCAATACGTCTCTAAAGTATTTCCATCAGTGACGAATGCCGCTGACGCACTGAGACAGAGTAACTTCGGGAAATGTCCTGACCCGATTCATCATTTTCAAGCCTTCACATATAAAAAGGCGACGAGTTTCACGAAAAGCTTCTCGGCAACGTTTGTGAAAACAAACCAGCAACACATACCTTCTTGGCAGAGAAACTATTCTACATTAAGCCCCAAGTCTTAGTTAATTTATTCATTGATTGCCAGGAGGTTCACAAATAACAAAACAACTTTACCGTATCTCCAGCCTTACCTTGCATTTGATCCTGCAGTTTATATTCCACTTTATTCACATTCTCACAGCATAATTTATTTACTGCTCTCCACAGCAGTTATTTTCACTGTTATGCAGATCACTGTGTCTTATGGTTGCCAACTTTCCATCAGTTTCAATCACAACACAGCTCACAGCAAGGGACTGTAGATTGTTCTGTTTGCTTGTTGGTGAGGTCAAGCCCAACTTTTTTCTTTAAAACAAGACTATTAACTGACAATCAGGCTGGATTATGTCCCTCATGCCTTTGTTATCCCCCCCAAATTCGCCCCCAATATCAGTTATATTGCACTGCAGCTGTCATTTACTTTTAATTAACTTCACTGATATTTTTACTCCTTAATTTATCATTATTAAGCCACCTCACTCTGATACTGCAGAGCTTGATTACTGAGACAGAAAAAGAAGGGGGAATCTCTCACACCTATTAGAAAGCAGAACGAGGATTAATACATTGCTGCACTAAACATCATGATCATTTAACGGTGATATAAGCATAACCTCACAGCGGCCTTTGGGATCTTTATCGTTAACTGTTCTCCATGACCACCTTCTTTCATTCACATATGAAAAAAAAAAAAATCATTTTTGAGATTCATCATGATTAAAACTATGAGTTGCAATGCCAAACTCATTTAACTTTCACAGCATTTCTACTGCAGCATGCAGTCTTTGGGGTGGAATAGGCCTTTGTGAAAAGGCAATTTTACACTTTTTCCCTGAGCACAGTGAATTGTTAGATAATGCATCACCTTCAAAAAGAAGCACAGCTATCCCTCGCATGCGGTGGTTGCCATTAAGGTTTTACTGATGGACACCAGTGAAAGACGGTCTTCCCTAATGTGCGCTTCCCTCCTACACCTCAGGCTTTAGATCCAACCATCCCCCATCCTCAGTAGTTATGCAATTACCTTAAATTTAGATCCCCCGTCGATCTTTTGTTCTGCGCATAAAAGCCTGCATTTCTTCCTGCTCTTTGGGTTCCATAGCAGCCCCTGACTGACTCCCATACAGTCTGCTGTCAGCTCGAATTAATATGTCGTGCAGGGTGACAGGAAGGCCTGCCCACTGATGGACTCTCCCCACTCTGGAGTCACACGTTGCAGTGGCATACAAAATCAGCACATGACTATACCAAATCTTACTTGTGTGCTAGTTTTTACCCAACTGTAACAAAACAATACAAAAAAAGTACAATGCCACAACTGAATTGCATTGTAGGTTTTGACTGCACAGTACAATCAAGATGCTGACAAGGATTGTGTGCAAATGACCCAAAATTCAGTGTGTGAGTATCATGCACAAAGGTTTAAAATGAATACACACTTTGCTTCAGTATCACTATTTTGTTGGGAAAAAGGGAATTTATCCATTTCAAGCTAAAACACTGGATGGCTTTCACAGACTAAGCACAGGATTTGTCTGCAGACAGAAGAAAATCACGGTCAAACTAGTAGTTTGGAAAATGCTGGCAAGTTTAGAGTTTGTTTTTCCTGCCATGGACACTTTAGCCCTTTAAATATCCCAAATGAAATAATAATAATCAACCAATTAATCCACAGTTTTACAAACTTCAAATATTTTAGCCACCTGCCAAGGTTGTGTGGATTATTTCTCCAGGCTGAATTCTTCGAGTGAAGCGGCACATCGCATCTATGCTCTTCCTTGTTTACTCAGATATGCTGCCATAATTCATAGGATTGTTTCACTCAAACCATTACTGTACAAAAGCTGTCGCATAAAAAATATTTACCAAAAACATTGCAAAAAAGTAATCTCCGCAAGCAAAAGAGACTGGATAGGAACCATAAAGAGTAGGGAACAGAGATGAATCTACTTGAGCCACCTGACAGGGAGGAAGACGGACAGACGCAGGACAAAGAGAAAGATGTTGGGAAGGAGACAGGGTGTGTCGGAGACAGCAGAGAAAGGGAAGTGGTGTCTGCGTGGCGTGAGAAAGCCCTGCGATCGTGGTCTTTTGATAGGCTGGTGAAGCTGAGGAGGGCTCAGGGCTATAGACCAGAGGGATTTACAGGGCTTTTCTCCTTCCTCTGTGGAAGCAGTGTGTCAGCCATTGCCACTACAGACCCTCTTGCCCCTGCCTGGTGCCCCCTGTGACTACAGTTACATGACTGATTATAGGCTATGAAAGGATCCCCTCCCAGCCCCCCCAAACGTTACTGTAAAAGGCTGTTTCAACAGAAAGAGGATCAGAGCCTTAAAAAGACATTTCCATTTTCCTCCTCAGCCTAAATGCTAATCTGCTCATTTTCTCCTATACAAAGGCTTTTTCTGTAGGAATAGCCTCCCATGACTCCACGCCTGCATCCCATCCCACCATGACAGCAGCCGCCAAGACATGGTTGTCCTGGAGAGGCTGCTGATGCATGACAGTCAAGGGACTAGGCTGGCGAGCGTCCAGAGGGGGCGCAAGGGCAAGAGATGGACAGATAACCTTGTTGTGTGACTTGCAGCCGCCTCAGGCAGCTGCATGGAGATGATAGCTCAATCTCCCCATCAGACCTCCCCATTAGCTCAGCCCCAGGCCATAGCATGCACTGACATGGACCAGAGTGTTTGTGGCTAGGAGGCAAAGTATATGCTGTGAGGTACTATGCGTCACAGCACTGTGCCAATACACCATCAAACTCTGTGAAGGAGTTTCCAGCATGTTCATTACAGCAAACTGTAATGGTGAAAACACCCAAGATGAAATAATATGATAATAAGCTGAAATAAACATTTTATAGAAAGGAGTGTTTTGTGCTCCTGATTTGTCCATAGTTTCATTAAATATCTTTAGCCTCTTTGGACAAGGGTCCCTCAGTTTCATTATGAAAGTGCATTCCAAGGCATATCCCCTCAAAATTACTTTCCAGCATCAACAAGGAAAACAAATCAACGTGTGTGTCTGACTGTATCTACACAACATACGTACCACATCAACAAGCAAATGGGGACATTTATCATGCCGAACTGACAGTGTGAGCGCAGGGAGTTTCTTAATATTTACAAGAGCTAACTGCTTTAAATTAAAAGGTCATTTTCTCCTCCCCGAATGGGACTTGTTAGAAAAGTGGTGTATTTGCATGGCTGAGATGCAATTCAACCACCTCTTTATAGTCGTCCTGTGAACATTTTCATGTTAAAGACATAAAGACTTAAAAAAAAAACAACAACTACCAAATTAGAGGCAGACAATTGTTGAATCCGTTTTTCTGATGTTAAAAGGGATTCCTGCATGGAAAGTGCTTCTCGTGATTGAGAAAGTGTTCACATGCTAGACTTCTTTGAACATCTGTTCCCACTCTCTGGCCTAACCACAGTGAATGTGGGTCATGCAAGAATCATAATTGCATACAGACTTGACATACAGACAGGAGGAGTCCTTTTTTTCCCTTCTTTTTAGAGCAAGTGCTTGTGACAAGGCAGCAAAGTAACTACACAGCACTTTTGACTTTACCAGGAGCATCCACTATAAGCACTAACCAGGACTGCTTGAAATGAAAGCTAGAATTGTCATGTATATATATGAAAAAAAAAAAGATTAGTCAGTCAGTTATTGCTGTAAAATGTCAAGACCTTGGTGAAATGCTTTCCCCGTCCCTCTAAAACTAAAAAAGAAAAGAAAGAAAAGTGCCACAAAAAGAAAAGCTGCTGTTGCTGTTGAGCGGAACCAGCAGGAATACTAATGAATGTCAGTGACAGTGTGAGCAACAATGTCTCAAAGGATTTACTTGTGGTACTAACTAGTTATATAAACCTTTGTAGTCTAAGAAAAAGCGCTCGTATGGAACTGTGTGCACAAACATAAAGGTAAACTGGATGGCTAATAAGCACAGCAGGATAGCAAGCTTTTATCCACATGTCTTTATCCCACACTGCATCAGTTCTATGCACTCAAATGTCTGCATTGATATAACAGCCCAAACACCACTCCCTGACCACTTTATATCTGCCACATAGGGCCAATTCTACAATGTACTACAACTACCTATAGAAGCATTTTAAAAGCAGCAGTCCTAGACAGAACACCATCATCGAGACACAGAGTACAAGCTCCTGCCTCGAGGCCACATGTCAGGGACTTCCTGAGACCTAAGCCTGTATGTAATTGAGGTGAAATGGCCTGTCTGGACTGAACTGAAGCCACGCAGTGAGGGGGAACCAGTGCAGTCCTTGGGAGTGGCTAAACGGGTCACACTGACAGACAAGAGTCCGTACAGGCAACCTCGTGACGGATGTTTCAGAGGGAGGTGTACACTGGCCCATACACAGAAAGCTTGCGTAATTCCATGTGCACCCCCCCTCCCCCCCCAAAAAAAAACACATGTTCATACATGGACCGCCCCACTACTCAGCTTCAATGCCACTGCGATAAACAAGCCCTCAGGCTAATAATGCTAACACACAATACTGACACCCCCCACACCTCCCCACCTGGATCAAGCTGGCACCCCAGTCACAGCTAGTGCCTCATGCAGTGCTACTACCCTGCTACTGTGGGTGAAGCTTGTCTTTAGCTTCTCAACATAATTACAGCCTAGATGAGTGGCTTGGAAACGACAGGCAATTAGGCCTCCAGACAGTATGATACTGAGGAGCACCCTTACTTGCAGAAAGGATACTTGAGGTGTAGATGAAAGATCCAAACAAATACACACATTTACAACCTTCCCTCACACACATTCTCATAGATAGCAAGTGAATTCATGATCACTGTAAACAATACAGGTGTAATTTTCAGTAGAAAAAAACGACACATGCATCGGGCCAATTTGCTGGACCGGTGTCAATTTCATGATAAGAAACAAGCAAAAGGATGAGTAGAATAAACCAAGCAAATTCTTATTTGAACTTTAGAAAAGCCTCATATTGACTGCGTGCACTGTCTGCAGTGTCACTGTTTGATTTACAGGATGGCCAGACTGCGGGGCAATCCCTTAGCAGGATAGAAGCACAGCCAAGGAGCAGATGAATAGAAAGCAAAGAAAAGGGGAAGATTGGGAGGAAACGATTTTTTTTTCTAAGCTGATATCCCTGTAAGTGTTCTCTGTAGACCAAGTCTGCAGATGGTAATTAACTTAAACTGTAGATAATGTCGTAATTATAGTAGTGTGCACCACTCTATTTCGCGTCAACATTAACACACAAAATTAGACTGTGGTTTGGAGGCATGTCGAAACGCGAGCCTAGAGAGCGGGGAACTTCTCGTAATTCTCTGCCATCAACATAAGTTTGAAAGTAAAAGTTAGACTGCTTTTGTAAACTTTGAAGCTGATAAAATCAAGCAGTGGCTGAACACGGGATACACCAAACTTTTCGAGATAAAAAACAATGCACCTAAACAAAGCCTCTGCAGTTGATCCCGATTTCAGCCCTTTCACATGGATCATTGCCTTCCTTTTTATCTACCATTTCCATAACAGCTCAGTTGTGAGCAGCCTTGTTTACAGCCTGCTGCACAGATCATCCTATGATGCTTTCCAGTAGGGGAGCAACCAGACCGATGACCTGCAAACTGTTTCACCCCGTGAATGGAAAAGCCGGGATAAAGGGAAAAAGACTTTTCCATTCCTCTGAGTCAGAGGAGGATTTTAAATAACCTTTAGAGCCATACTCCTTCAGAGTCTCCTGACTCCATCTCTGCTGGCTCAGGCCCATTTACTCTGTAGCTTTATCTGCAGCCCTCCATTCTAAACACTACTCAAATTTAATGGATGGCTCAACTAAAAGACTGGATAAAATCACAGCCTGGCCGCCTTTCTTTGTGATACTTAAAAGGCGCCACGGCCTTTAATTTACTTATTAGACTGCAAACACATAGAGCGGCACAGAGAGAACGTGCATTTACTGCAGTAACATGTTTATTAAGGATGCTTAAAAAAAAAAACAACTTGAGTAAAGAAGCGCCCTAACTAAAAGGTAAAACGAGAGGCAGCGTAGAGCCCATGGGAAGCGGGTAATTGAGCAGAACATATCTTGATGTTCTGGTGAAACCCTGCTCTCCATCTCTCCCTGCAGAAGATGAATCACACCATTGTTTGTGTCACCAAAATTACATAAGAGCTTTGCAGACCTCACTCAGTTCAATTGCATGGTAGAAAAGGGCAGAAATTGAATAACTGCATCTTGCTAGAATGAATTAGAAGGACCACACAAGTTTTGTTTTTGCAAAACTCCTCTAAAAAGAAAAAAAAATTAAAGTCCTTAGCTAAACTAATAAAGAAAGAGTTAGGCTGTTAGCAGTAAATTATCACTGTAAAATGTGCGTGAATTTTAAATTTTAGGGGGTAGTGACAGATGAAGTAGATGAGAGAATGCTTTCTCTTTAGTTTGAATGAGAAACAGATTATCTCTTCTTTCTTTCTACTTTACAGGAAAGGAAAATGAGACTATCAGCTAATTTTAGCTTTCTCCATTTCAACACTATAGGATATCACAGCATCCTAAGAGTAGTGGTGCGTTACTGCTTGGCTGTATCCACAATAACTAGTACCCTTAACGCTGTGAGTCACTGGCTTGCCTTTGCGTGCCAGTATACGGTGAGAATGCTTTTGGTATGAGAGGTGTAAGGTGTGGCACAGTAATATTATCATTAGTGTCTGCATATAAACAGCAGGAAGGCTTTTACCAGGGAGAGTTTATGGATGGAGAAGCTGATAGATGTAAGTGGTTGGGACAAGAGTCTTTGGGACAGATCCCGCAAGAGTCCAGACAAGAGCAGACACATCCCTGAAGATTCAGACTAAACAAGGCCACATTAGAAGAGCCATAATTCAGCCGAGCAGAATTCTTTGCAGAAAGGGACAAACCTGCCTCCTTATTCAGTCCTAAATTAAACTGTCTGAACATTGCACTGCTGTGTCTTCAAAGCCATTTAAGGGTAGTCATTTTGATGTCTTACATCATATGCAGAAAATACACCGTGATGACATGGGCTATAAAAAAGGTCAATTTTTTTTTCTCCAAAAGGTTCCACATTTTGATTACAGTACATTAGTTCAAGAGTCATAGCAGGGCAATACCAGTAACATGACTGCAGGGGACACACAAGTTTTGGTAGCTGTTCATGTAGAATACTTACAGATATCTGGAGATTCATCTGAGCCATCTGGACAGTCCTTCTCCCCATCACAGCGCCAGCCTTTGGAGATACAGGTCACCTGGTCCTTACATACAAACTGTTTAGAGCTGCAAGTCTTGGGCTGCTCATCTGCTTTGGAGCTGGGACCTGAAAAAGACAAGCAGGAAAGAAATGTGATGGTCATAGAATTATAAAATTTAAGAAGCACATTAAAAGGAAATGAAATTCTAATACTGGTAAACATAGATTAACTTTATTTTTATAATGGATAAAAGTAGAAAACAACCACTCTCTTCTATACAGAAACTGATTTCCAAATTCAAGCCGCATAGATCCTAACTCAGCTGGGCAAAGCAAAATGTAAACGTTGCAACTGTGCTTTTTGTGTGCAAAGTTGAAAAAAAAAAAAACTCAACAGTGTTGCCTTGTATTTCTATGTTTGTTTGCGGTTTTTCCTTCTTCTTCCGCAATAGAGGAAACAGCATGCTACTATTTTTAAATTACTATTGAAGCTGGGTTGTTTTTTGTTTTTTGTTTTATTCCCACTATACCGGCTCTTTCATGTGTCGTGGCTCAGGCACAACTGGGCATTTAATCACCGCCTGACCCATGGGAAACTGCAGAACACGGTAGTCCTGGGCAGCAAGTCAGCAGAGATTGTTGAGGCGTACCACACAGGCTAGCCACACCACAGCAATGCTCCTGACACATCAGCAGTCTGACAGTGCTGACATGTTTTAATTTACAAAAACCCATGTCAAACAGAGCTCTACCTACAGCAAGCTGCTTGAAAACTGGGATTTGTTTGACTTATTTTAGCAGTATCAAGTGATATTCCCAGGATCTTTTGAACGGCATAAGTAACCTAACCAAAGGCAGACAGAAAGGGGTGGGGGCACCCTTGCTACTAGTAACAGTACAGCTCACCACCAGGGGTTTAGTTGTTGTAATTTAGCTCATTTAAGCTTACTGTACTAAAGTAAATTGTCATTATTATTATTCAGTATATTAGTTAACCTTGAGAAAGCTGAAATTGTGCCAACATTTCCTCTCAGCATACAGAAGAGTGAAAATGGGCAGCTAGAAAAGCACAAAAGAATTGCTTTCTTTTTTTATGTAAGTGGTAAAAAAAACAAAAACAAAAACAAAAACCCCTCTCACACAAAGAAAAAAAGGAGAAACCACAATGGCCATTTCAGGGAGAAGGTTGTTGTTACTGTACTGTTGTGCAGCAATGCTCTGGGAAGGACAGCACCAACGGTCTCATTGTGATTCTCTGCAGTGACTGAGCCCTCGCTCACCCTGGATGACTTGTCTCCCTATGTACTTGGCAGGCAGGGAGGTGTTTGGGGTGAGTGGTGGAGGGGTGTACCGCAAGAGGGCTGGGATGTGACTGAAATCACAAGAGAGCACGGAGCTAGTGTATCATTGCAATCACGTCTCTTGACTGTCAGACTAAAGGCTTTGGAACTGGACTTTTCTTTCTCTCCATCGGACAATGTATGTTTAAGTAAAGCAATAAGACTTCTGAGTGTCATGTTTTTGTACTACAATAAGAAACTAAAGGGCTGCAGGGATCAAATTGCAGCACTCCCATTATACGAGCAACACCTTGATACTTAAGGAGATAAAGAGAGAGTGCTAGATTTTAAAATGCAGAGCTACAGGCTTGGGTTTTTTTTTTTTTTTTTTCACTCTTCTTAAAAAAGACTGGAGGAAAGCTCAAAAACAGTTTGAAGTGGTGCAGAAGAACAAGACTTAGAAGTAGCTTTAAGACATCATACTCCAGAATCTATTAAATGTCATAAGGCTGCGATCGGATGCAAAATGTGCGATAAGAGTGAGAAAGGGAGCGGTCTAAGAATGTACAGAGACCATGAGAGATGGAAGCTAGCCATGGCCTGAGGCCAGCCTGTTACTTTTGCTTTCTTTCAGCTCACTGATGCCCTGGTGCATTCTGGATGGTGAAAAAACACACATTAGCCTGTGCTCATATGTCTTCATTTACTCTATCTCTAGAGCCAACACCCAAAAATAGCATTACTGGTTGAGCTGAGCTTAAATGAATTAAAGTATTGAAGCCTCCTCTATGTTAAGGTATTACTTTAGACCCTGTGTGAAGCAGTGAAGCTGATCCAGTTATTGCCTGTGAGTTGACATTAAACTGGAAATAAAATATTGTGGGATCTAATTTTATCATCCCTTTACGCACCAGTATGAAATGACCGCAGAGGGGAGAACCTCTGAGTCTAATTGGAGCTTGTGGCTGAGGAGGGGTTGGAGAATGAGGGGAATACTGGCAACCCTCCCCTTCAGCAGTGCTTTTTCAAAGGCCACTGAAATATCTCAAACAGAGAAGTGAATTGTTAATTCAGGCTTCAAAGTCATTGTTTTTTCCACGGCTAAGGCCTTTTTTTTTGGGGGGGGGGGTGTCCAAATTAAACTGGGCTGTTAAAGTATTTGTGTCTAATTCACCTATACATACAAAAAAGTTATGTGTACACCTTTTATTTAGCCTCCTGAATCCCACTGAATCAATGAACATAATCTAACATGTTTTCATGAGCTTGTACAAGCCCAGTGTGCTGGTCTCCAACAGAGTTGCCTCCTGATTATGTCATTCCAACTAAAGCTTTTCCTGGCAGAGCTTAACAACAACTTGATAAAACTCCTGTGATTAAATACTAGACAATCCAACAGCGTTAAATATATTGCTACCACAAAACACGAGGAATATCACATTTTAGAAAGAAACAACAACATCTCCTTCTGTTCCTTACCACTTTTAAAAAGATCAGGTATGACAACCACATCCTTCCACGCTAAAGATAATTTGAGGGGAAAAAAAGCCATCCTGTGGGTATCTGTTAAAGCGAAAACTCATCTAATTAGAGAGAAACATGAGAAAAATAACCTTCAGAGCCTAACTTGAAATCCTCAAGAGTTTAGAACTTCAAATCATTGCTGAGTTTTTGGAACTCTGGAAAATCTACAGGAAAACAAGCTTCTGCAGAGAAATTACACCGTGTGCAAAAATATTTGTTGGCTGTTATTTAAAGCATTTTTTTTTAAAAAAAGCTTTTTTTCACATAAACCAAAGTCTGTTATTTATTATTGTTCAGTTCTGTTGCACTGATGGTGTATTTTATACATATACATATACATATATATACATATATATATATATATATATATATATATATATACATATATATATATATATATATACATATATAGAGAGAAATACATTAAAAGATTTCCATGTGAAAATAAGGCTAGAAGTGAAGGCTAGTATGCTCCCAAAGTGTCTTTAATATTCATCCAATAGAAACAGGATTAGTGGGCCTTTCTAAAAATTCTTACAATTAATTTAAACCTCTTAGGGGTTGAAGGAGAAATGTAAGGACACCAAATTAAGGTCTTGGTTGAAAAATTAGAAATTAGAGACTAATTGTACCTTGCTGTCAGGTGCACCTTGGTGCTGTGAGGAAAGACCAAAGGACTAAGCATGACTGAAAATCCTCCACACTGTTGTCACTAAAAGTTTTTGAACAAATGCTGTGTTGACACCCACAAAATGCTCTAAATTACTGAGCTACTTCCTCCCATGTGGATGCTCAGGCTCCATTTGGCTGACTGGGTTTGACTTCTAGCATACCATCACTTGTACGGAGCCCACACTGTACTTCCTTATGCTGGGCAGCTAGAGCTCTGCACCGTCTAAACAGGGCACACTGAATTGCCCTCAAGCACTGTACATAGGAAAAAGCATTAAATATGAGCGAATGAGCAAATACCTGAATGTATACAGAACCTGGCTCTTATAGAAACACCCCCCCCCCCCCACCCCCCCCCCCCCCTTACTACT
>VURO01020000.1:0-14002 GCA_015108175.1 Pelvicachromis taeniatus
ATTATTAGAGATAGAGTGAGAAGTTCGGCCATCCGGGAGGGGCTCAGAGTAGAGCCGCTGCTCCTCCACATCGAAAGGAGCCAGTTGAGGTAGTTCGAGCATCTGACAAGGATGCCTCCTGGGCGCCTACTGGGTGAGGTCTTCCGGGCATGTCCCACCGGGAGGAGGCCCCGGGGCAGACCCAGGATACGCTGGAGAGATTATATCTCTCGGCTGGCCTGGGAACGCCTTGGTGTTCCCCCGGATGAGCTGGAGGAGGTGGCTGGGGAGAGGGAGGTCTGGGCTTCTCTGCTTGGGCTGCTGCCCCCGCGACCTGGCCCCGGATAAGCGGCAGAAGATGGATGGATGGATGGATGGATGGTAAAATGTTCAGTGATTCACTGCTGGGTCAGGGCCATCAGAGATAAGGAGTAGTTTAAAACCAGGCCTGACAAAGGACTCTTACTAATGTCTTAGCTTTTAACCAGAAGCATTTCCATTGCTGTCCTGTTAAGTAACCCGATTAACAATTTTGGATTCAGGTTAAAATGTGCATAAAATTTGTTCTTGTTGTAAAATCTGCACATGCTTGCTTTATTCCATTTATAGAGAATAATAATACAGAGAATGTCCTTTAGAAAAGTGCAGAGATTTGAATCTGTGAACCTTGCTGATAATTATAGTACTAAATTACAACCATGAATGTTGAGGACATAGGTAACAGCATAAGTGGGTCTATAACATTGCATTTTAAATCCCCTGACTCTTTATGGGCACATTTTTACAAGAGCTGCCATTTATAGTCAGCTCGAAAATGACCTATTTTCATCGATGTTTTTAGAATCGAGAGTTACCACTGAAGGGTGAACGAAAGCAGCGAAAGGCCCTTCTGCAGAATGTAAAGTAGGTAGTGTTTAAGTTGAAAAAATCTCTTCATTTTTCCAAAATAATAACAAAAAAATCAATACCAATTAGGCTCCAATATGCTTCTTCTTTTTAATATTCATTGAATAGTTTACAAAAGCATTTCTTAATTTCACAGGGGCAAGTCAGAATCGTCAACATTTCATTCCCAAACCTCAAAAGCAAACAAGTGTTTATAAAGCAATAAAGCAACAAATAGCTGTCTCATTCCAATAATTTTTCCGATAAACACATTCAATTTCACATGAATGTTTTTTTGGTGCTGTTTTCCCTTTAAGACTCTCTGCAGCACCACTCAGTTTTTTTTTCTTTTCCTTTTTCTTAAGCGAAGGTCATGAAGTGTTCCTCCCTTCCTGTCGGTTCCTTCCTTCCGTCATGCTCTGTTGAAAAGTTTCCGTGCAATCTTCCAGGTGTTTTGTGGCCTGTGGCACTTTTTTTTCCCTTTTTGCAAACAGACCCAGACTTCTCCTTCCGCTGCATGGTTGCTAAACAGGTTGTTTAATGAATACAGGTGCTGTGGTTCTGCTCTGCCTATCAGGGAGACATGATCAATACTGTAGGCAAGCTGCGTTTAATTGTCAGTGCTGCCTGAGAGACGAGAAACACTCCCCACCCATCACATGCAACCGACTCAGAGCTTTTATTCTCTTTGTAGCTTTTCTTTATGCATCGTGGCATTTATACATCTTATTTAAACCCTCGACTCTCTGCTAAGCATGTGCAATGTGGCCACAATGCAGAAAGATGACAAAAAAAACCAAAACTGTGACGCAAAGAGACAGGAGAGTTTAAGAGCCAAATCAGTTGTTATTCATTTGAGGGTTAAACTCTCCCCCCAAAACATTTGCATTATTAGACATGCTGGAAAATTCTGAAACAGACTCATATTGACAGGATTTTATTGTGCACGCGCATCAAAGGCAGGTGAAATAAGATTTATGCACCGAGGTTTAGTTATGGCTTGCCCGGGGATTCACGGCTTTGTTTTCTCTATTTGAACTCTGCAAAGGTAGTTTTCTAACCCTACACTAATTCTTTTAAGACACATTAATGGTGACACAAGTTAACAGAGCAGAACATTACCATCCTTCAGTCATTCCACCAGAAGGTGGCACTTTATCTCCTTCTAAAAACCATAAGAGTATCAGTCCCAAGACTGCAACAGTGTTTCTGAAGATTTACCAGTCAGGTCATGCTGTGAAAACAACTCCTTAGGTTCTCTATTACTGATAAACGTGTGCAAATATATTTAATAGTTATTATTTGTTTGAGAAAAAAGTGATAAAATATACAAATTAAACTATTTTGCACTAAATTTGAATATGGGTTGGCTTAAATGTTTGGCTCGAATGTGATTCTGCCAGGCCCTTCATGACCACGAACCTGACCTAGAAACAGATGAAAAGAATATGAATTTAATTATGATAACAATTTATCTTTCTATCTACTCTGCTAAAGCCAAGTAATTCTCATTTGTGATGTCTGATAAGGAATTGTTTTTTTTTTCTGTGTTCAGTGATTCCCTCCCTGATAAATCCTGTTCCCTACCACAATACTCTGGCAGACAGTGGCCCAGTGTCCTATCTCCCCTCAATTAACTTCAAACTGCTCTCCATTACACGCTACAATGAGACACGCAATTTCATTACCTCACACGGGCTCATCAGAGCTACTAATTGTTTTTCTTTTCATTTTCAGCATCCCTCCATCTCCCAGGGAGTGGTTGTGAAGATATGCCGTGTTCAGAAAGATAGGAAGATACAGGAGGTCAGGGGAAAGGGAAAAGAGCATGAAACAGTTGTCTGGTGTACTTGCCTTTTATTGGTTCAGTGGAGAGCAGACCCAGGGAGTTAGTCCATATAACCTCCAAAGGCCAGGAACCTGAAACACTCACAGATATTTAATTCGTGATCAGCAAAAGGTCAACACAGACAGACACGTACAGACAGGAGCCGGATGCATCTGTGAGCTAACTTACCAATGTCTGTGAGGCTTTCTATGCTTTAAAAATAACAACCCATCAGCTATGTTTTGGCAGAATCTAAAGATAGCCTACTTTTATTTCACGCCACACAATACTGCAGTGAAAAAATAAACATAAACAGTATTTAAAACAAACAAACAAACAAATGAAGCAGCCTTGACAGTCTAAAGAGAGAAAAAGTAGTATAGTTTGTTACTTAGAGGCTACAAATCTCATGAAGATCAAGCATTGTATATACACTTACCATATTTTGGACTGAAAAAGCCTTGATATATTGCAAAATGTGAGAGAAAGGCAAGGTTTACAAGACAGGAGTGAGACCTGCTTTAATATACGGATTGGAGATCAGTTGTGCTGATAAAAAGACACAGGATGGAGCTGCAAGTGACAGCGTTGAAGATGCGGAGAGTTTCAGTGACCAGATTTCAGGGACAGAATTATAAATGAGTAGACCAGAGTGAAAGCTCAGGCTCAGCTTTTTGGAGACAAAGTTAGAGAGGCAAGGCTGAAATGGTTTGGGCAGTGGCCATACTGGACAAAGGATGCTGAATTTGGAGCTGCCAAACAGGAGGAAATAAGGAAGACCAAAGAGAAGGTTTATGGGTGTAGTGAAGGAGGACTCCCAGAGGGTTGGTGTTACAAAGGTGGCTGCAAAAAAGAGCTGACGAACAAAGAAGAAGAAGCAGAAGATTCTAATGAGGGAAAATGTCTGAAGTTCAGGAACAAGACCGATGCCTACCTGCCCTGTGCATCTGTTTGCCCTCGTTTCCATGACCTTTACCCTCTTCCTGTGTCTCTGTGTGTCATCCTCTCTCTTAGGTACCAAGAAAATCAGCCATGCCTAGGAGCCACTGCAGATGCTCAGTTAGACCTTCCAAAAGCTGCAGTCCTTGGTCTATCTCATCCCTCTTCATTTATCATCTTATCAATAAAGATTATAAACGTGTCTGGGGCATTGTTACTGGCTACTGTTAGTAGCACAACCTCAAGTACAAGCAGTAGAAGACCAGGAGCATTTGGTAAAATGGGGCAATTGTAGCAGAAACAAGCTGGAGTGATTACACTTACACTCGTTAACTTCTCTCTCGTCCTGTGGAAGAATTTATTTTACTTCTGTATTTTGTCTCAAGGACAAAACTGGTTTTGAGAAAGCTACTTTTTGACTATATATTTTTTTTCTGCCATTAAAAATTTAGATGAATAAATGTAAACTTCTCTTAGTTATCTGTTAAAACTGTGATTGAACAACCCAAGTTAATACAGGTATTGTTAGCTGCAAAAGAGGATGCCATATCAGGGGCAATTTTAACAGATATAGTTGCCTGCACCATGTTTATCTTACGAATACATATACACAGAGAAACACTTATTTGGACACTTTTTCTTTGCTTGTATTTGTCTTTAGACAAAATGCCACAAGCAATGTCTGGTTCTAAATGCTACTCTTTCTTTGCTAGCTAGTTACATTAACAGAAAGTATTAAAAGAGGATGAAGCTACCGTGATGCCATGCACTGGTTTTTGAAGTGCCATGCTCCGTGATGAGCATTTTCACTTGGTTTCTTGGTTTAAAAACAAAAAACATGACAAAGAGGCTGAGGTCAGACTGTGAAATTGCTCGCTCCTTAGCTAACAACTTGTCAATCACAAGTTATTAGCCAATGAGCATACCGAGAATAATCCTCTTTTGTGAGGAGGATTATTCGTTGAAATGTATGACCAAAATTTACAAAACAAACTTTTCAACACAAACAAACAGTTCAGTCTGTTTGTTTTTGTTACTAAAAAAATTATGGGTGGATTGTGGTGAACATTTCTTGTTCACTATAAGACAATATAGATACAGATCTGGTGATTTTTTTTCCTCCCACAAATGTCAATGAAATATCACAAACAAGCCTTGAGACTCAATTCATGTGTGGGGTGGAGAGAGTGTTCAACCCAGGCAAAGCAGCAGTGTCAAACTGCTCCTGTCGCTGACTTTGCAGGTTGATGCTGTGCAGGAAGAGGCCATGTTGGGCTTAAGGTTTGTTTATTTGCACAAACCAGCCAGTTGCCACAGCTAGAATTCGTGCCAGCGACAGTGAACCCAAACATTTAAGCCGAGGGTGCTTAAAACCAACACAATGAGCTTAAATTCCAATAAAACCAATAGAAGTTGTGATTTCCTGAGGGTTTGACATTGGCCGCAGCAGCTCTCTCTCTTCCTCACACACACACACACACACACGCACACACACACGCACACACACACACACGCACACACGCGCACACACACGCGCGCACACACACACACACATTTTTTTTAATTTCATCCATAAACACACTGATTATAGCATTTTAAGTGCTGTTGTTGTATTGAATTAAACATTTTTTTTCCCTCTCACCAGGCCTGGAAAACATTGGAGTGCTAGGCATGTGTGAGCTGAGAGAGAAAACCTGGAGGCCAAGATGCAGGAGGTCTTAGCTGCCATTTAACTACTCAAACGAAAGAAGCCTCCTAATTAATAATGCATGAAGTGGCACATATGAGTACACGTAATGTCACATGCAATGGACTCCCCACATCAGTAAGACTAACACAATGACTCATTCTACTTGAAACAACCTTAAATTATAGTTAAAAAGTTTTTAAAGGTAAGAATTAGATGCAAATGTAAAAGAGTACAAGGGTGTATGTATTTAGTGTAGTATTTATGTGTGGCCGTGTTGCAGTAGGCATACGAGGGGTCAGTTTTGGTGAATAACCACAACGAAAATGTGAAATTTGTTGTAATTGTGATTCAGTCTGTCCGTGGATTGGAATTTCTGGGTTGTTGGCTGCAGATAAGAAAGGTTACCCTATGTTAAATTTCACACATTCCCGTGCGTCTTTCACACCATTGTTTCAAAGCCTTAGCCGTCCTTGACCACTGTCTGCTCTCTCTGTTCCTTCCCATATCTGAACTGAATTGAATGCATCCAATTGAATGTGCCCCAATGAGTGAGATGTGAGGCAAGGTCTTCAGTCTCAAACTGAAATCGTTTCAGTCGTGATATCGAGGATTTGATTCGCTCGCCCAACCAGCCGAGACCAGTTTGTGATGAGGTGCTGGTCTCCAACAGAGCTGTAGAAATCACATCCACACTGTTTCACCTTAGCCAAGGCATACAGCCACTACACTGAGAGAAAGACGAATAAGAAAAAAAAATGCTAAACAGGCTGAGAGAGAGAAAAAGATAAGAGGAGTGAAGTCTTGGAGCTTTAAGAAGAAAGGTTGCCTGCCCAAAATCCTGTGCAGCAGAGCATATAAGAACAATCAAAGCTTTCAAACACACACACACACACACACACACACACACACACACACACACACACACACACACACACACACACACACACACACAGTCTTTCTACATTTTCTTAGTTGTATCGTAGCTCCTTCCTGTGCCTTTGTTTTTTTTCTCCATAAATCATGTAGCTTTATTCTGTAATGGTCAGCCAATGTGACATAAGAGGAGAGGGCCTTCATTTCAATTAAGGTATAAGAAGAACGGTGAAACCTTTCGTATTTTAATTACTGAGCCATCTGCATATATTCAAACAACAGCATAGCCCAAGGTGCCCTCCGTACCCTGACATGGAGAATAAAAGTATATTTCTTCTTTTCTGCAAAGGGGCCAGGCAAAGAGGCACCCTGGCAAACTCTCATTATGTTTTGAAGATCCGTCTTTGCCTGCAGCGCCCAACCTATGCACCTTTTTGCTCATCCTAGCTGAAACAGATAACAGTGAGCAGCCTCAACCAGGTAGAAAGCGCCGCCTTTGAATGTCAACTGTCAAATATCAGAAGAAAAGCTACAAATGGCGCGGCGACGTCAGAGTCGTACAGACGCACATTATCTCAACATGGAGCAACTCTGATAAGGCGAATAAAAGCTGTGGGAATTTTAATCATGATATTAGGGATTAGACTTGTGAACTGAATGGCATTAATTTTAAGTTGCCTAATGCTGCACTGAATGCAAAATGAACACAATTCATAAGAGATGCATAAAGAATAGTCATAGTAGGAGGTATGTTTTTATAATCGATGCAGTGCTTTATTTATGCAAATACTGACTAATTTGTAATTACCTAAGTGGGTGCATGTTTGCAAGCTTTTTTTTAAAAAATCACTTCCTTTGTGTGCAACTACTTTATGCTGGTGAGGGAAACAAGGAAAATATAGAGTATGGGACCTAAATGTGAGATAATGTATAGTATTTCACATATTTAGGGCAACCTACAGTACATCATTTTTAGGCTTGGTTACATCTTGCAGAAAATAGTGATTTATTCACTATTTTCTGCAAGATGTAACCAAGAATACCCAATGTGTGCATAGAACTGCTCTCGTCTTTTGTGGTCTGTCAGATATGGGATTCAAGGGTCTTACAGTGGTTTGCCCTGAGCTTGCGTCAGGTTGACTGAGAAAATATGTTGCTTCCTCGGAGGTCCGACTACGATTTTTTTTTTCTTCTTTGCTTGAGGTATACATGTGCGGTCAGGGACTATATGTGTTTACCGGTCAAAAGTTGTCTGACCATTACTTTTTTTATGCAACTTATGTATTGATGAGTAGATGAACTGCTGTTTCCAGTTGTCTCTGGAGGACTCAAACACTGACAAAAGGCTGGGGGTGCATGCTCACCTAGTCGATAAACAATCTGAGGACCACAAAAGAAACAATAGCTACCATGCTATTGCCCACCCAGCAAACACGTCCTTTCAAAATGTCAAATGAAAACGCTGTTGCAAGGGTGCAGTGTTCTATTGATTGAAAATGGCCCCATCATTTGACCACAATGACCAATTTATGGACTATCTTCATTTCAGCTACAAAGTGTAAGACCAAGACAAGTTTAAGGCCAGTGGTTATTTAGGAAATAACAGAAAAACATACATAACATCTGTGAATACCTTGAAGTTTAATGAAAGCAAAAAAAACCCTAAAATGTATATTTATCATGTCTGGAACAATATGAAAAGAGCAATTGATGGAGCTTAAAAAACACCAATCGCAGGAATATTTTCTAACAACAATCAACAAAGAAATTACAATGTAAAAAACAGTGATTCAGAAAAAAGAGTAGGAACCTAAATGTACCATAAAGGGGTATCCATATTGGAAGTGATTTGCTCTTTGCAAGGTGCTAACAGTCGATTGCTAGTAGACATTGCAGGCTCTGGTTGCCAAGGTAACCCTCTACGCTATTTACCACCCTGTCAAATGTCAACTCAGTACCAGTTGCTTCAATCATTCAGCCATAATTTGAGAAAAGTAGTTCACAGTTTAATATCACTGTCAGGAGCTCAGCCCAGAGAAGTATCTGTGACCAAACCATGACTTTTACCCCAGTTAGAAGTCCAACCACTGGTCTTCTCATCGCCCTGTGGTCTGTTCATCTACTGGTCCTCCCCCATCAATCTCTTCTTCCCTCATCTAGCTATCTCCAGCTATCTTTTCTTCTCCTCAGGCAAATAAATCTGTTTTTCTGAGGACCTATGCACTGTTATCAACACCACAGTCATATGTTCTCCCGCTATAATAAAGAGGAAAATGTTCATGAACTTTGATACTGATAAACTATAAGTTGTCATTTGTTCACATTTGAGTTTCAAAACATATGAAAAAAGCCTTCAGAAATTCATAGAAGTCCTACAGAGCTGGGTGTGAAGATGGTCCTGAGCATCAATGAAAGATACAGACTCTCAGAGAAGAACTTCATTTTTTTCCATACTGCCTGCAAGCAACTTATTTTTATGGAGATGTATTACTAAAACAGATACTACTAAAGCCTTATACTTGCTGACCTTACACTGAAATAGTTTGAAATATATCTTTACTTCCTCCCCAAGCCATTTAACACTGTCATGGCTGCAGACGAAAGAATACGTCTCATCACCGTAACAATCTAAAGTAATAAAATCTAAAAATAAAATCTAAGCAATACATTCTTGTATTTTCATGATCTTTGTGTCTAGCTATTTGTTCTTTGGTGCTTCCTGTGTTCCCCTGTTTGTTTCTCACTGCTATCTCTGTAAATGTATTCCCATTCTCTTATACTTTGTCTTGTTTTTATAACACTTATGGTTTTTAGTGTTTTTACTTCCCCCCTTTGTTCCATTTTCCACCCACATTTATCAGTTAAGTCCAAATAAATGTCTTCTCGAATAAAATGATGAAATGGCTACAGTGTGTGTGTATCCAAAAGGTTGAAGCTTACATTTACTATGACGCCAAAATATTCAGCAAAGAGATGTTTTTGTTTTTTTTTAGACATTGTTCAATGGCATCATTCCTGACTCAGGAACAGAAGAAGACATATTAGCAATATTTGGGGACCCTCATCTATATCTGTGACCTTTTAAAGTCTTCACTACATAGTACATATAAATCTAGACAGGCATTGATGTCAACTGGAAGAGACATGAGACCACAAGGTGGTAAGTAGTTTATCTGAGTAAGCTACTGCACTGTAGTTTGGGATAAGCACTGGAGTGCATTTCTTTATAAGTTTATCTCCAGCAGTGAAGCGTCTTTCTAGTACTCTAGTAGTGCAGAAAACCATTGTTATCCAAGACGCTGTGTGGGAGTTGGCCTTTTGTAATGAAACAGACTGCATAGACAGCTGCTCTTGTTTGCTAATACTGGAGTTCAGTACTCTGCACTGCTTATGTTAGTCTGTCAGTGATGGTGTATAAAGTGTTTCAAAATAAGCCACCTTTGTCTTGTAAAGCTAAAACTAAAAGAAAACACATACACGCAGTCGCATACAGGCGGTACGGTGCCCTTGCAGTTGGGTTTTGCCTTTTTCATTCTTGATGGGTTTAAATTTCACAGCTGTGCCATCCAGATCAGTGTTAAAATGAAATACCTTGTACTGTAGACATAAAATCTCTCAGGAGTGATTTAACCTCCCAGTAATTTATTGGAGTAGCAAAGCACTATATACTGCGCATGCTGTCCAAGTCTTTCAGTAAAATTACTGATGTGAAAATGTAATGAATGACATTAGCAGCATTGTCCTGCAATGCTAATCCCATTTAAAGAAGGATGATGGAGGATGGAAAGAAGATTCTGAGACATTCTTAACCTCAAATCATATGGTTTTTGATAAGAAGGCAGTGATGGAATATTCTAGCGGTGGGTTCATTTCCTTGGTAGGGCTAAAGGTCACTTTATTTATCATCCATATATCTGTAGCTTGGAATATGGAATAGTGGAGCTATTTCAGCAGTCAAGTTTTACAATATTCAGATTCAACATGCCTTCTAAGGTGCTGGGAGGCAAAGAAGTTAGTTAAACTGAAGTCTATAATTATGAAAATGTATATCACATCAGCTTTTGCAGTGACACTTACCTTGTGGGTATATTATAATTTGTTGCAGAGTAAATTACAACCCTTTGGAGATAATCAGTGAATCAAGAGAGTTGTGTAATCCTGTCTATGTGTAGCCTCATTTAAGTTTTTGCACCCAGGGGTTTTGAGGGGCAGGTGTACTAATGCTGCTGATGCACGCCATGTGATCGCTGCACACACAACTGTAAAAGTTGTGTTTATGCTCGTGCAGTGGAAAAATAGAGAATAATAGGGAATAGTTTTCTATAATAACATAGGTCCTTTTTAAAAACCACAAAACGGCACACAAAATATCCAAATCAGAATAAAAAGAGCCGAACTATCTCCAAACCATGAATCGTTGAAGGTAAATGTGGTCATATGAAAAAAAAAAATCAAAACAAAACTAAAGACAGCTGCTGACTTACTATAGTCCAAGTGCCTGTTGTTGTGAGGAGATTTAATACAGCTACTGTGAAACCTCGAGGGGTAAATATATTCTAGCCTTCATATATTTTTTTTCCTCTTTGCAAAAATGTAGGAGAACGCTCCAATTTTACACCTGTGTTTGTCTACGTATGTATGCATCATGCTGTCCTACGTGGTGTGTTCTTCAGGGCTCAATGGTTTTGTGATGAATCCTTATGGCCCAGCAGGCATCTGCCTGTATTACAGCTGGGCCAGACTAATGAACTGGACCCAGACACAGTCATAATCAGATTAATGACTATGTTCAGGTATAAAATGACCAAAATCAATGGGGAGAAAGGGAGGTGGAAAGAGAGGGAAGCCAATCCATAGCAAAGGATGATTAGACACTGTGGACAGGCACAGAGCCAAGGTCAGAGACCAGCCAGCCAATTCTAGGTCAGAGGAAGGTACTAAGCCAGGGATCAAAATAAATGTAAAAGGTGGCCCGATAGTCAGGGGCCTGCAACAGTCTGTCAGCTTGCTGTTGATGCCATATGGAAAATTACTCTTAATGAATGCAGATCACTGATATTTTTGAGAGGCACATGAAGACAAAGGTCAGGGCCAATCTTGTCTGGTCTAGTCATATCCCAGAAGGCAGTTTGACTCATGGCATAAACTTTACAAAGGACAGAGATCACAGTGTAACTGACTAACATTAAATTCAGTTTTTCTTGAGTTTGAGCATAATATGTCAAGCAAAAGCAATGATTGTAAAGCCACAGAAATAAAAGCCTGTGAAAATGGAAAGAACTAAAGGCATACTTATTTCACTATGACAACTTTCATTCATGAACTGAAGTAAAGACAGCTTATGGGAGAGTGGGAATAAAGTCTTTATTTGTACAGAAGGCAGACTGGCCTTTTTGAAAAAATAAAAGCAGTAAAATTGATAAGACTCTGGCCGCTAATGTGAAACTGTCTTTTACATTACTTGCAGAGCAACAATATAATTATGACTTAAATCCAGAGTAATGGATGTACGGAGCAGAATTCATGCTGACACCAGCGAGGCTCCATGGAGGACAGTATAGAGAACAAGCGGCTGTGGTCAGATATTGCAATAAATAATAATTACTAGCACTTTGGGTGGTAGGCTGGAAGGAAGGGCAGGTTGAAAAGCTGTGTCATAATCACAGTTAATGATGTCTACGTCATTAATAACAGCAGCCCATACAGATACGCTTGCCATGTTGTACATAACTTGCTAATATGTGTCCTAAAGAGCTGATTTAAGAGAAGAAATCATATTTTCCTTCAGTCTGAACAAAACCAAGGAGCAATGTGGATTTTCCTTTTGCCTTTCTCTGGCAGATGTACATCTTGGTAGTGGCAATCAAAGGAATGGCGGGATGCAAACTTGTTTTCTCTTATTGAGAAAATTAAATACCAGCAGGTGAATTCTTATATTCTCTGAGATTCACTGTAAAAGATGCTAAACATTTTGCTTTGGATATTTCACATGGAATATGATCTGTGGTGTCCACATCCCCTGGAGAACTGTAATTTTAACTCATTTGGTTTGGGACATGCTTTGGAATATCTATTTAAATATTCATTCAGTGAAATACTGTGAAATTTAAAATTGCCAATGGTAATGTTGTACCAAACTTTTTGATGTCCCAACATGTTTTTTTAATAGGTTGTTGATATTGGTATGCTCTTTTTTTTCCTCCCCTGCTTTTCAAAGCTTCACGTGCACACATGTAGACCTTCCCCCATGACCACCACATCAGCATCTCACACAAACACACGCAAACACAAACCGTTTCATGTCACGGGGCACATGGGCGTCTCTTCACAGCAGGCACAAACAGTGCATGGGATAGCGCTTCTCATTTGAATGTATCAGCATGAGACAGATGCCACCCTATGAAAAAAGTCAGTTTTAAAGCACTTTAATACTATGCTTAAAAATTGTGACTTTGTCATTGAACATTAAAATGTTACGGAAATATGCCTTTATGTTCACACAGCAGCACTTCTCAAAGGTGGATTTTCTCATTTGGTAAGCTGAAGCTAAATGATGCTTTGATAAATAAATGTCTGTATATGACATGGTGTAAAATTCATTTGAGAACATGTGTGAAATTGATAAAACTATTTAACAAGTATTTCAAAAACGTGTCTTACAGAGGCTGCTTTAACACTTTGGTTGCTTTGGCGGATTTCTATATTTTCAAAAACAAACTTTTTTCAGCCCTGGATTGAAGTATAATTTTAGAAGTTCTCTTTCTTACACATCCATCCGCTTATGCTTTTCAGGGTTGTGGGGGGGGCGCTGGAGCCTATCCCAGCTGTCTTAGGGCGAGAGGCCTGGTACACTCTGTCACAGGGCTAACACACAGACAACCATTTGCACTCACACCTATGGGCAATTTAGCATTTCCAGTTAACCTAACCCCACCAACTGCATGTCTTTGGACTGTGGGAGGAAGCCAGAGTACCCAGAGAGAACCCACGCAAACTCCACACAGAAAGACCCCGGCCTGATGGTGGAGTTGAAGTCAGGATCTTCTTGCTGTGAGGCAACAGTGCTAACCACCATGCTGCCATGCTCATTATTTCATATATTTATTATATGTTTTGTTGTATAATGCACCAAATGCATTTGGTTGGTAACAGGTTTAGACTGCAGGAAGGCTAGCTTGGCAGAGTCTATTCTATTAGTAATATAGCACTTGGCATTGTTTGGAAAAAAAAATATTGATAACTGTGCTGCCGTATCTCTTTGTCATAGCTCACCTCTTTACTGTAGCAGTTTGTTCTACTACAGTTCTGTGACAAACAATACATGTATCTTAGTAAAATGCAGCAGGAATTCCTGCAAAACCAAAACCAAAAACGTTCAAATTCTAATCATGGTGTGAGTGACTGATTCATTTGCTGTGGCCAGAAAAGCTGGGTTATGTCATTCACTGTCGATCATTTGGTCAGCTGACAAAAAATAAAATTCAAATGAAACGTGTACATATTGGTAATTGTGATTTCAATGATAAAGAACTGATCATTCAAACTTCACGTCATCTGCTCTTGTAAGTGAAAGAGACTGATGCAATGAGTAAATTTACTTACCTTCAGCTGGACCTTGGACTGTTATACAGTAACTGCATGTTAAAACCGAAAATGTTCGTGTCTGTTTGTAAAATAAGTCACAGTCATGTTGTAGGGTGTCAGTCTTTAAATTAACCAACATATTGTTCATAGCTTGGTTAAAAAAAAAAAAAAAATATATGTATATATATATATATATATATATATATATAAAAATATACAGTTTT
>VURO01020000.1:14070-38296 GCA_015108175.1 Pelvicachromis taeniatus
AATTTGCTTGTTCAAAAGAAAAAAAACAGCAACAAGAATCACAGAATACAGCTTTACTTCTTCAAAAGGTAAAATGCAGACAGTCTCTATCAAAGTGTTGTGGTGCATAAAACAACCAGGAAAAGAGGAGGAAATGTTAGACAAGGCGCTTAAATTACCAGTGCATGCTCATTTCCCTACACTGATGTGGGGGTTACTTTTTTCAGATGTGACTCAATTATCTGTGATTTTCGGATTATGGATGTACTACTCAGGATTTACAAACAGGAAATTTTAATTACAACAATGATGCAAAGACAGATTTTTTTTATTGTTTGCTGTAATGGTTGATTAGGTGGATGAACTCATTAAACATCTCCTCTATAATTAGCAAGATGCTGACAATCCAATTTAAGAAGGATAATAATGAATTAACACTTCAGGTCTCAGCTAAAGTCTGCTGACAAAAGATTTGAGTTTTGCAGCTGAAATACCTTTGCATCATAAGTGATGCGCTTTTACTTTGTTAC
Source organism: Pelvicachromis taeniatus (assembly GCA_015108175.1). Lineage (NCBI taxonomy): Eukaryota > Metazoa > Chordata > Actinopteri > Cichliformes > Cichlidae > Pelvicachromis > Pelvicachromis taeniatus. The sequence goes on from VURO01020000.1 coordinate 14,580, forward strand.
CTTAATTTACAGTCTGCAATCATAATATTTATGTCCTTGAAATTGTTTTGAAGACATGCTATAAATTATAAAGAATATATTTTATACACTCAATTTGTAATTGTCCAGAACATGTGACTCAAATTCCACCACATCCTAAATGTGCTCTATTGAATTGAGATCTGATAACTGTGGAGGCCATTTGAGTACAGTGAACTCTTTGTTCTGTTCAAGAAACCAGTTTGTGATGATCTGAGTTTTGTGACATGATGTGTTATCCTGCTGGAAGTAGCAATTTGAAGATTAACACTGTGACCACAAAGGGTCATGGTCAGCAACAACACTCAGGTAGGCTGTGTTGTTTAAATGACACTTACTTGGTGCTAAGAGTCCAAACTTCCGTGAGCAGCCTAAACTGTTCATACAAGGCAGGATGGATCCATACTTTCATCTCATTTACTCCAAATTCTGATCCTATCACCTGAATGCAGCAGAAATTGAGACTCGTCAGACCAAGAAACATTTTCCAACCTTCTACTGACAAATGTGGGTGTTCTTGGCTGACAAGAGTGGCACCTCATGCGGTCTTCTGCTGCTAGCCCAAGTATTTTCAGGTTTGATGTGTTGTGCAGTCAGAGATACTCTTCTGCATTCTTTCGTTGTAGCAAGTGGTTATTTGAAATTCGGTTGCATTTCTCAAAGCACCCTGAACATTCTCCTCTGACTTATTGCATCAAAAAGGCATTTTTACTGAGAGAACTGCCATTCACTGGATAGATGGATGGGCAGGAAAATTCCCAGTAGATCAGCAGTTTCTGAAATGCTCAGACCAGCCTGTCTGGCATCAAGAACCATGCCAAGTTCAAATCCCTTAAATTACTTTTCTTCTCCATTCAGATGCTCAGTTTGAACACCATTAGCTCATGTTGCCCATGCCTAAATGATTTTCTACCACATGATTGGCTGATTAGATGTTTGCATTGACAAACAACTGAACAGATATACCTATTGAAGAGACTGGCCTAACTCTTTTACTCATGACTTTTTGCAGGTTATCCGTATAGATATGGATAGGTTGACCACAACAAGCTGCTGCTCTCATCACATATTCAGAATAGTTCATCCATTGAGTGGTAGTCAAAGTTTCCTTAATTATGCTCTCTACACAGTAGGACTTATGAATAAAACACACTATGATCAATGAATTATTGACTATGTGTCATCAAGTAAAGATAGCTCTATTGAAAAACTCATAAAAATCGACGCCGTGGTGCAATGTATGCAGACAAAATCCATTAACTTTATGTGGTCAGTAATCAGAAGAATTATTATTCTGACACAATTTTAATGCTACTGTGGCACAATGGATGTAAAAACAAAGAAATCATCTTTACAGTGAACTAATTGTTGCAAACATTTAAAGGCACAATTTTAGACTTGAAGTGGAAGACGTCTATATTGGTTTAAATATGAGTCTTTCCACTCCATGTCTATGTAAGTGTCATGCAATATTCAGAATAAATACAGCTTGTGAGGCAGTAATTTTCTGTGCTTTCAAAAAAACAAAAAACAAAACACAAACAGCTACATCTCAGCTATATAATAACAAGTGCACATTTCCATGCAGATAGATTAGAATTAGAAAAAGATATTTAAAAATGCTTGCACCATCACTTTGCCTGTGTCTGCGCTCAGAAGTTAAATAGTGAAGTGGTTCTGGCTGTCTATTTCTGAAGAGCAGTGAAGCTATGGGCCCATTTTCTGTCTTTTCCTGACAACCCTGTGATGTGTACAAAGCCCCCATTCCTCAACTGGGAAATCAGCCTTACTACAGCCCCGTCACAAACAATCAGCACTCATTACCCAACACGTAGCACTACATTCTACCCCATTTACCTGCACTGTCTAGGGTGTGTGCTTGTGTCTGTGCAGGCTTGGTGCGCACAGCTTAGGATCATTTTGTTTGTGCAAAATGAATTGTGAGCACTCTCAGCGAATTGCTGCTAGCTGCATAGATTTCAGTCGTTAACTTGGTGAATGAGCTCTATTGTCATTGCGTGTTGATGTTACCTAGGCCTTCTGACCTTGTACTGAGTAGAGCAACTGTCAGATTTAGAGAGGTGCTTTTATCGGTTTGTGCCCCAACACTGAGCACTCAACCAATTACCTCCCTGTCAGACATAAACATGTATGCCATGTTGCTACTCTCTGTGTATGCCTCTTTGAAGGACATGATGATCACAACCAACCTTGTGTCAGGGAAAGGGCCATTCCATGAATTGAGTGTAATTGGCGAGGAGAGCTGCGAGCTAGTTGCTCTGTGCGTAAGCAGATTACAGGCTGGCATAGCTGAGACCCCCTCAGGGCGGCACAACATGGCTGTTGGTACGTGGTGTGTAAAACAAGTATGTCACTCATGAATTATACATGGGAGAATGCCCAGCCATGAAATTGGGAGACTAGAGCAAACAAGGGAATATGAGCAGGTGAAAATAAGGGAAAAGCTGAAAGAGGCACAGAGCGGGACCTTACTTCCTGACAATTAAACAGTAAACAGATGTAGTCATTCACCAGCAAGCCAGCAGGAATTTACTGAAAGCAGTGAGCCCCAGTGTTTCTCCCATTTTGTATTGTTCACAACACACTGTCACTGTTTTGTGTACTAACCCTCTTCCTAACAATGAGCTTTCTTGCGTAGCGCCTAAATTATTCCTTATCGTTTTTGCCAAAGAAAGGTTTTCTCGTGCAAGCTTTTGTTCTCCCTTGCAAGTGTGTCATCTTTAGGATTAGTCCCTTTCATCATTTTAAATAGTCTCTTTTGGACAATTAAGCTTTGCACAGAACACTATGCTTCACTGTTCATTAAATGAGAATTACACAGTTGTCTATACATAAACCAGATTATTATTTGGCAAATAGGCTAAAACTTTTACAGAACAGTTTTGTACAAATACATTTCACACACGTATACTTTATATGAAAATTGCTTTTCTTAATATCAGACTTGTTTGCTGATAGCATACAAATGACTGACCGTAAAGCAAGACACATAGGGAGGCATATAAAAAATACAAAAAAGCAACAAAACAAAACGTAAAAGTAAGTACAAAATTGCTACATGCCAGTCTGGCAAACTAAGCAAAACGCTGAGATTGGTGACCAAAAAATGCAAAACTGGCCAGAAGCAAAATACTGGCAGGCAACCTAAGTATTGTTGGAATGCTGTAATGGCTGACACACAACAACAATCAAGCGAAGAGTGACTGTGGAAAAATTCAAGCACAGGAGAGCTGGTGAGGTGAGTGCAAGCAACTGAGTGAGGCAGCAGGCCAAGTAGAAAAGGGGGCTGATAATAACAGAGTTATGCCATAGGCGACTCTGCCTACCTTAGCTGTGCGTGACAATCACCGAACATCTTCCTTTTTCATTTTGGGAGCCGTGTTAACAGGTTAGAGCAGCTACAAAGCCAGCATGACATGAACAGCTCGAGCCAAACTGCAGTAGTGCAGCGTTTAGAGTTTCTTTTTCATTTTTAACAGCTGTCAGCAAAAATAGGCAGGAAACAGTCTATTGATGGTCATATTGCCAGCAACACTGCATGACTGACAGCTTTCACTTGGCTTCAGCGTGGACGACATGCCTAAATACGTCACAGACTCACAATAATTGCACATTACTGAGTGAGACTGTGGACACTACAGAAGGGAAGTAATGTCAGCTATAATGATAGTAATTAAAACAGAACATTAGGTCAAGTGCTGTGTTTTCTAGTGCTCTCTCTTTCTCCCTGAGCTGGCAGTGCTTTAGCAGTGAACCCTGTGGTGTGGACCTACACAGGCATGGGAGCCACAGCAGTTTAGCATGGTATCTGTCACACACAGGTGAGTTAAACAGTGTGGCAGACACCTTAGGGTTTGCTCAGACCTGAGGTAAATCAGATCTTTTTTTCTTCTTCTCACAAATAGATCTGCAAGACTTCCTCTCTACTGTGATGTGCGATCAGCTCGAACTAGTGTGTACAGACGTTAGCAGCCTATCTCCATGTGTTGCTGCTGTAACTCTGTAGGTGTTGGTAACTACATGCTGGTGATGCAGTTTCATGAGGCAGAGGCACAAAACAAAGCAGTCGCGCTGTCAAGCTGGGGTGCAGCAGCCAACCCGCTCAGGTTCTGTGGATGGACTGCTGCTCTTCATGTTGGCCTCAATAACATGCTGCTGGTAACGGCATGGATTCTGTTCAGCATTTCCAATACTTTGTATTTGATGCCGTCGGTGTGTTTTGTTGAATCAAAAAGAGACTCTGAAATCTGATTTTAGGAGCTGGAGCATCCAGACTGAGAGTCATCATTGGAAACCCATTTGGAGTTGAATTTCAAAACATTCCCAAATGTGGAATTGATCTGATTTACAAAAACACATTATATGTATATATATATGTATAGTTTTTGTTCTTCAGATGTTATAAATTCAATCTGGATCCAATCTGGATATTCCAAAACAGATTTTGGCTGTAAACTAGACCTTAGTGAATATGCACAGCACAGCAATAACATAAACGGATGATTCTCTGCTAAATATTCCTGGTGGGTTTTTTGTTTTTCTTTAAACCTGGTCTCTTTACTGTATCATTGTTTTAAAAAGGGCTGGTGGCTTTGGCTTTGCATATTTCAAATAATGCATGAAATGACCTGTTAAACTCCACAAATAGAACTTCTTGGGATCATCTCCTTTGCAAATATTTCTTACCATAATAAAACCAAGACCCTCTTGAGAACATGGTGAAAGCATTTATTATTGGCATATTCACATCAGATCAGTGTTCACATTGTACAGTATGAACCTTTTCACTTAAGTGATTCAATGATATAAGCATGTGTTGCGGCCTCACTGTTTACATTTTAAATACAGATTTTCTATATTAGAAGAATGATTTTGTAGATTTATTCTCACTGCCTTGTGTGTATCTCATAATGGAACAAAGGCTCAAACTAGTCTAAGCCCACTAAGCTGACCCACCTGAGATCACAACTGCAACTCATTCACATTGAGGATTAAAGCATATATTCAGATATGTGGGTCAGTAAATGTTAGTAGCAGAAGTTCTGGTTAGATGGGCGGATTGATCCAAACATGGATAACCTCGATACCAGTGCTCGTGCTCTTGGATCGATGCTAGCACGATGAGATTAATATTTTGTTTCTATCCTCTAAGTTCAGTATGTAGCTCACTGAGTTATCTTAAATTAAGTGTTTTTTAAATATAAAAAAAAATACCTCAAACACGCACAATTAATAATGTCTGAAGCTTTATGTGTTGTTGCATCTGTTTTATTTATATAGCAGAAACTGCCCCAAAGTATCTCAGGCGCATTTACATTCCAGCTGTTCAAAAGAAATCCAGTTTAAAATTTGTATGAAAAGCTGAAAGTTGTGTTGTGTTGTTAGTTAAATTGATGATGATCCATCTGATAAATCATCACAGAGTGCTCTTCTATACACAAACTGCCTTTATAGCACAGGTATCATTATCAGTATTGGTAATACTGTCAATACTGTCCTGTATGTATTCATTTGGTGTCAGATCGATATCAAAATTTGCAGTATTGTACAGCACTACGCCTGGCATTATTACTTCTTCAGAGAGAATAGTATGTCAAGTATAACTGTGCTTCATTTAATATATTATCAAACATATTATCTGAGGCACATGCAGACATTGCCTTCTCAGTATTATGCTTTAGATTTTATTAAAGTGAATTCTGCAAAACTACAATATTAAATGGGGATTCGAGGATATTGAGAAGAACATACGGCATCTGTTTACTTCTTATTCATTGTTGTTGCAAATTAAGACAGTTTATCTTCGTCACATTTTATACCAAAATTACAAGATGGCTGCACTACAGGACCCAAGCAGCAGTGCATTAGCCCACTGAGAGTGTCACAGTTAATAATGACGCTCATTTCAAGACACATGACAAAACAAAACAAAATCAGCACGCAAAAAAGCCCAGCCTCTGATCGAGATTGTCCAGTGCCAAATGAGCATCGCCAGTGCAGCTTTAGCAATTCAAATCACCTCTCTCCTGTGCTTTGCATTAGGATTGGGCAGAGAGAAAAACCTTGATAATGGTTTTCATTTACCCCCCAGCCAGACTAATCACACTGCCACTGGTTCCACTCACTGCTCTGGCTGACTCATTGGAATACTGCAACCCTGCACTGTAGGTGGCAGTGGAGCGGGTTGATACCCCTGCATCAACCCGTGTGCCATAGCCAGTTTTCAGCACACAACCTCAGAGCAATAATGCAGAGAATTTGTCACAGCATATAAATAAAGAACACTCACACATTTGTCTAGGTTTAAGTTTGGAAGTGAATTTAAACACCAGTGTATGCAAACTCATCACCAGGGGACAAATGCATAAAAACATGCGCCCACACGAATCCATGCATATGCTGGTAACCCACACACAGAAACACGTATTTAATGCATTTAGAGAGGAAGAATACACATTAAGACTGTGTGCATCTCATGCATACTTCAGATCGTGAACACAAGAGTTAAGAGACTGTACGTTTCTGAGGGAGAAATGAAAAAGTAATGGGAAAAACTAAATCTAATATGCAATGAAGTCCTTGTAGGCTGCTAGTCATTTTCACTGAGTGAATTGATATTTTGCAGTCTAGTACTACTACTACTAATAAGAGTAATTTTATGTGTATCACATCTTATCTTGTTACATGATTTGGTTATTCATATTTCTGTTTTTCCATTCTCTAATGGCAGTTGTTCACATCCAGTATCTACCATAATTGTGCCATTTTTGAACCCACAAGGCCATAGAGCTGTGAATATGAGAGCGGTGCAAACTGTGAATTAATTTATGGGCTCATGTGAGTATACAGTCAGTTAAAGAAGGTTTGAAGTTCCATTTTATAGCCTAAGCGTAGACATTTTAGCTACAGCTATGTCTGTTTTATGAAGCCTCCATAGGCTTGCTTGTATTAGAACACGCAATATCAAATTAACAGCTAATGCTAGTGAGGAGGGAACAATAGCTATCTAAATGTCATGGTCCTGGGTCTTTGACTCTGAATTTTAATGTTTCTGCAAATTTTAATTCTTGCTTTGAAGTTGGTCTTCTGTTTAGTTCTGAGGTTATTGTTATATTTTATTCCTGTTTTCATGCACGTTACCTGCCGGTTCGGGGTTTTGTTTAACCTACCTCTCGGGTCATGTTCTGAAATATCTTGGATTCAGGTTTTGTTGCTCATTTGTGGACTTTGGCTTCCTACCTTAATAAAAAGGTCAGTTTAGAGTTTTTCTGGTTTGCCTGCAAGCCCCACATTTGAGTAAATGTTTATTTACTCAGTTGTGAAGCAAAGTAAAGTCAACTCTATGGGGACTGATGCATTTTACAGTCAGCCTTAATTGGCAACTGCAGTTTTGGCCCTTCAGCTGTGGCTTTATTTTCCAGCCCTGGAGATTACTGCTTGGTATGAATATGGACCACTGGAATCTGTATGTTCTGTCTGTAGTATGTGTAGTGCAGTGATATAGGTGACACCCAGGTATTTAAAATACACTAAATTATTAAACACACATTAGCTGTGCTGGTGATATTTGACATGTTGGTGAGTGGAATCAGATCTGTTGATTTATCTTAACAGCAGCATTGCAGTTCCTGCGGGTGATACAGGAACAGCCAAGAGCCCTTGCAGGTAGCATTCTCCACCAGGCTTTTCACGATTAATCATTCAGAGCTAAGGGTTCTATTTGTGGAGGTTGTGTCCATTTGCTACCTGGTTGAATAACTGAATAAGTCAACACTAACAACGAGAGGGAATTTGTTCTTTGCTTAGCTGTTTCTCAGAATAACTCTCCTGAGGATGAAATTGAGATGATGAGAAAGGGAAAGGAAATGGAAAAGCCAAATGCATGCTGACACTGTGCAATACCATCTATGAAATAATAAAGACCTAACACTAAGGTCATGCTTTATTTAGAGTAAAAGCCTCTTGTGTTTTTGTTACCTGAAAGAACTAATAATAAAACCTTTCAATGTCCATATCTGACTGAGTCTTCTCCCAGTATCTGCATCATAAAATCAAGTCAAGTCCTCTAAACTGCATGCGCTAATACTGAATTAAAGCAAATGAAAGCACACTACAGGAACAAGTCTCCCCTGCAGCTTCCCTTCTGCACAAGGTACAAAGAATCAGATAATTAAGGAAGTGTTTGCAGAGGTGCATAAACTACAAGTACAAGGAAAAGGGGAGAAAATATCAAATGTGATAAAAAAAATCAAAGAACCATTGATCTCTCACCGTGGCGATACAATTATATGTAATTTTATGGTGATGCACAGCTCGGTATTTATGAGCAGGAAATTATAATTGCAATAAAAATGCAAGAACACATTCCTATTGTTATTGTTAGCTGTGATGGTTGATTAGGTGCTTGGTCTTATTCTATAGCACTTTAGTGTTTAATTAGCAAGTTGCTAACACTCTTGTATAAAGCGAACGACTATGAATTATCATCTTTTGTCCCAGGTAATAGCAACCGATGAACTACTGTTGGTTAAAAAAACTGAAAATTAAAAAAGTTTTAGAGCCTTTCTATTTTTAATGAAAGGCTTACAAATATATTAATTCTCCATGAAAATAAACAATTTTTGACTGATTAAACTAAAGATGTATTCAAAATGCTATTCTTTGTGTTGCTCTCGCTGTCTCAAACATTTAATGTGTGAGATTGTGAAACACTCTGTGTTAAATCATACAGTCACTCTACAAAGATCACATTTATTTACATTTCGTACATACAACATGTCTGTTTGTGTGTGTTAGCGCCATGTGTGCATGACTTTATGCTCCATCTGCTTCAATGCTGCTTCACTCCACAGCCACTGATGTGAACTGTCAGAGAGCAGCAACATGGGTCTCTAACCTGTCACACTGTGGCATGGCATTGTGTGATGATAAGAGTGTGCTGAAGACACTCAGAATCCTCTGGGGTGATCAAGTGGTGCATAGGTGCAGCAAGTCTACCACAAATTTATCTTAGGCTGTGGTGCGGGCTGTCACAGGCTTATGTTTATGGTATTCACGCTTTATTTCTTTTTTATTTTTCTACATTTTTACAAATTTTCATTTGACTGGTTTTACATACATTGACCTCGCTTAAATGTCACTCAGTGGATTCAGTCATATTTAAGAAACTCCATTTATCCATGCATATCAATATCCATGATTATCTTACAGTTTGTATGTGTTTTTGCTGTTTGTTTACATAGATAAGATTGCTTTAAACTTGGCTTTTGGCTCAGATTTTTTTTTTTTTTACCTTTTGAAGAGATTTATACACCTTAATAATGTCTCATGAAAACTGGCTGAAGGATTAATGTAGTTTGGATTTCTTTTACAATCTGTCCTTGGTCTTTAAAACATCAAAATTGAAAGCCCGACAGTCACAGGTGTGAGGCTTCGAAATGAGTCAACAACAAACTGTTTTGGCCTTCATAGTTCTGTAGGGTGCAGACTCTGTGTCCATAATCTTAAAAGCCCTTGAGCCAAATGACAGAACTACATCGGAGGGAACAAATATTGGAAATAAATAAATAAATAATTATGAAAACATTCGACAGAAAACACACAAATGAAAGGCCAGTTATTGTTTTAGCATTGAGCTACAAGCAGTTCCGTTTAGACTATTATGCAAAATGTGCGGCTACTTGTTAACATTAATGAAGCAGCGCTTCAAGATTGATTTTACAGTTCAGGTATGGAAATTTATTTTCTAAATCATCATCTTACATGGACATTCTGTCAAGGAACAGTAGAGGTGAGTGGATTCATCCAAATAGTGTCGATACTGCCATGGTATTGGTGTCATATTGGTAGGATTGATGCTTTAGTTTGTTTCTCTCCTCTAAGTTCAGTACAGTGAAAGTTGGATCACTTCTTACTGGCATGTAGTAACTGATGCTGTGACCCTGACCTGCTCCAGTGCAGGTTATGTTTGAGATTGACCAATTAGTTAGCTGGAAAATAGCATAACCATTTATGGAAGATCTGTAGGTTCTAAATAGCATATAGTAGCAGGTTCTAATGTTTTGAATGGCCTGTGAAGTCTTTGCCTTTCCTGGATCAGCATCATTGTGTTGCCAAAATATTCACTCACCCATCAAACTAATCAAATTCAGGTGTTCCAATCACTTTCAATGCCACATATGTATAAAATCAAGCACGAAGGCATGCAGATTGCGTAAGCAAACATTTGTGGAAGAGTGGGTCACTCTCAGGAGCTCAGTGAATTCAAGGGCGGGGCTGTGATGAGGAAGCCACAACATCCACTCATGGAATTTACTCACAACTAAATATTCCACATTCAATTGTTAGTGGTATAACACTGGAAGTGAATGTGAATAACAGCAACACAACCACATAAAATTACAGAGCAGGGTCAGCAGATGCTGAGGGGCATAGTGTGCAGAGGTTGCTTACGTTCTTTTTTCACCATTAAACACCACAGAGGCACTGCTGAAAGTATTTAAATTGAAGCATTAATATAAATATTTAATAATAATCCATCAGATTATCCTGTGTCCTAATGATGGAGCGGTGATATAGATATATTTTCCTCATGAGCTGACTTTTAGCTGCAAAAACTCGATCATTTTATACTCCATTGAAAATGGGCAGCTTTTCCTGCAAGGTTTTGATAGTTGTGGGCCACGCTGGAAAACTTATTATTTGTACTTCCTGACCTTGCTCTCTTCACTTGTGCAAAATGCCTGTGAACTTGTTGACATCAAGTATGCAATCATTTGTTTTTCAGCAATTGTCTTATGGAGTATTCTCATTGCAACGGCATTTTAAATAATGTTCAGGGAGCCAAAGCAAGAAAGTGGTGCTCAAAATAGGAAGGAGAGAAGAGAGTTGGATGAGTATCATTGCCGAGTGCAAGGCGCAAAAGAAGTTCTGATCAGCTAGTAGTTAATGTTTCTGTTACCATATACACTCATACTGCAGTAGGTCGGTGTGATATATTTAGAAGCTGGTTCATTGGTTTTTGGATTGATGAATGAAGAATTCTTTAAATGAGTGTCCAACATTATAGACATAGTTGCTGTAGCCTGTGACATGCCTGCGCTAGCTCACATTACTTGTTTGTGCCCAGCAATTGCTTCTGTGTGCTAGCTTGTCAATAAACCTTTTGCACTAATTTTGGGCATTAACAAAGGCAGAAGCTTGGTGAGCTGAGAGGAGAGCCAGCTTCTTGTGTTGTTTGTGAATGCACATTGTGCATAAACCCGTACTCTTTGATGGGTGACTGATGGGAGACCAGCGTGTAAGACAAACTGCCCCTGGCTCTGCTTTGATGGCTCTGACATCAAATACAATCTGGACATTATTGTAAACGTGTGTGGAAATAGAGGTAGCAGTATCAAGTAAATGACCAAATTACACTGTGTCAGGTGTTTAGTGTGGTGTTGCTACTTTCACAAAATTCAAAACTCATTACAAAGATGATAAAATAAATTTTATGCAAAACATTACAAATCTTAATCTGCAGATGAGTTTCAGTATGGCTGCTGAGTAACTTGCTTCTATAAGGAGACATTGATTTCAATTTAAGCTGATGAAGTAACTCTTGTCAAATTCCAGGCTAGGAGTTGGGAAGCAGCCATGCCTCATGTAATGTGGTTTATATATTGTAGAGTGCAGTTAACAAAAGCCACAAAAAAATCCTCAGAACCAATAGCAGCACAGGCCAGCTGATCACTGCCTGGAAAAAGCTCCTGGATATCACAACGGAAATTATTATGTGACTTATTTCTAAGTAAGCAATTTCCCCTCGCTGGCATGCTACACTGGAACGTCGGGTTCTCCCACCCGCCAATTCCCAATTTAACCCCTGGTGAAGATGTCCAGCGAGAGTGCAGTGAGCGAAAGTTCAGAACAAAATCATGAAACAGCAGATTTGAATTAGGTCAAATTTGTCTCATCAGCAGGATGAAGACGATAGTTGTTATGTTGGTTTGAGACAGGACTGAGATCCTTCTTAAACAGCATGACACAGTGTGTGTATGTGTGTGTGTGTGTGTGTGTGTGTGTGTGCAGGCCAGCAAGCTGAAAGGATCACGTAAGTTTGCAGAATGAGTTCTCAACATTCAACATTCAACAGCAAACTTTCCAATAAAAAGGAATTTGGTATTGGTTAAGATTAGAGAGTGGTTATTTGAAGTGAGTCTTTACATTTCATTAAAATTAATCAGTTGTTATGATCCTTAATAACAGTTTTATTTTAAGTGACAATTGCTCTTCAATATTAGTGCCTAATGTCAAAAATACACACTATTTTGATGGGCTTTAAAAATGAGTTTTTACTGCCATCTCATCCCCCTTTGCTTCCATGCTGTTTCAAATAGAACATTATGTTCCTCTCTTCATATATCTTCTATATTTTTCCTCACTCTCCTGCTGGTATGCTGTGTGACAGCTAAACACTGTTGCCAGCACCCCACTGATTTTCATCAAAATGGCGAGCATCGCCAAATCTAAATTCCTGTAAGTCAATGTGTACTTAGGAAGAAGAGAAAAATAAGTCAGTGTGGGGTGAGCATCAGCCCCTGATAGTGTTACGTGGTCTGTCTGCCAGCTTTCTTGAATGGCTGAATCAATGCAGCTCATATAGAGTATAGAAAATAATTATTTGATCCCCTGCTGAATTTGTAAGTTAGAAAAATACAATATCAACCAAAAATCCAGAAAGAAAAACAATTTTTTAATAGTTGTAACTTTTATGTAATGTGATTTTTCTGGATTTTTGGTTGATATTCTCCCTCTTTCCATTAAGATAAAGCTGCCATAAACATTAGTGACTGTTAATTTCTTTGTAAGAGAGCAAACTTACAAATCCAGCAGGGGATCAAATAAATATTTCCCCCACTAGGTCATCTGCAAAGTTGATCAATCAACAGATATTGGGAAGTAGCTAAAAAAAAATCTGGACGTTTATTAACCTGCTCAGTATTTTTAGTTTTTCTGTGTTGATTTGTGTCAGTATTTGAACCACACCTGAAATTTACAAAACAATATGTTCAACCCATCAAAACGGTTCGTTACCTGCATACACGAGAAACAAGAAATGTGATTCTTTGTTAGGCAGACAACTTCTGTCACTGTGGTGAAACATGTCAGGTCAGTGCATGTTTATTTATATAGCACATTCAAGCACAACAGACCAAAGTGCTGCACAACATTCAATAAAACAATTAGGAGAAAATATTTAAAAGTATAATTCAAACATAATCATCAATGAATAAAAAATAACTTACACTGTTCACAGAAAGACATGACAAAATTCAAAAAGGCTAAGGAGAAAAGGGGAGTTTTTAATTGAGATTTGAAAACTGTTAGTCTGACAATCTCAGAGGGAGGCTGTTTCAGAGTTTCAGAGCTGCGGCTGTGAAGGATTGATGCCAATCTGGTGTTTGGAACGGCTGACAGCTGCTGGTCAGCTGACCTAACTGTGACATCACCAATAGATACTTGAGGACCAGCCCACGCAAGCATTTCAAAGTGAAGTAAGAGGTTTTAAAATGAATCCTAAAATGCACCTTTCTTGGATTGATATCCAAGGTAGGTGAAAAATGTTAATGTTTCTGTTTGCCAGGTAGCAGCGTTATGGACTCACTGATAATAGTGCATTGCCCAATCTGACATATAAAGAATCGCAGCAATCCAGTCTGGATATGATAACAGCATGAATCGCCTTCTTAAGATACCTGAACGAAAAAAGGGTTTGGACTGCTAAGCATCGTTTAAAGCTATTCTTACACAATTGTTTCATTTTGTAAGAATAAAACACCTAATTGTTAAAAGTGGCCGAGCTCGCAGGCATAAGTCACTAATATGAGTATTGTAAAACATATTTATAGTGCTTGAGTGCAAAAGAGTTAGAACAATATGAACACCATGGGGTCTGCCCAGATCAACATTTAACAGGGGCAGCAGTGTGGCCAAGACGTGGGAGTGGAAGGGAGAAGACAACAGAATATAAGAAATGCAGATGATGGTTTCAGCATACATGGTTACTTTGCTGTGTGGCCATTACTGGATGGCTTTACTGGCATCACATGGAAATGTAAGTTCTCTTTCCTGTGACAGAGTACGAATAAAAACCAAGTCGAGTCGGCATATGTACAACAAGACTGTAGCAAACAGGTTTTTGTGGGGGAGTTACCGCCTTTTGCGTGTTTACTATAGTGTTTTGTTGCATGTATGAGCTGTTTTGAGTAATGTATTAAAGCAGCTGAGAAAAACTTTTGATGGATAAGTACATAAAAGCAAACGAGCAGGTCTAAAAGCTTTGCCATTTTTCTCAAGTATTTTCTCCTTAATTTTTGGATGCATTTATTATTATGAAGTCTGACAGCGTATTAGGGTAAACCAGTATCAGGAAGAAAAATGTAAAAAAAAATGAAAAATGAAAGAGAGGAGAAAAAAAGAAATTCATTAGTGTCTAGACACAGTTCTCGAGGATGTGTGTGTGTGCATGTATGTGTGCGCCTCCATATTTAGAGAAATCTTCAAGCATCTCTGATTGAATCAGCATGATATCAGATTTGGTGAAAACATGTGGTGTGCTGTCATCCAACATAGAGCTGTCAGTGTGCACCAAGACATGCAGAGTGTGAATTGTGAAGGCGGCCTCATCTCGTGGATGCCCTCCTGTCTCAGTGGACTGCCGCAGGCTCTTTTCTTAATATCACTCAATCTTTTTTCTATTACACAAAATCTCGATGCAGAAAACCAAATGAGTGAAGGTTTTACCTCTTACTAAGCCAATACAGCAAACAGGAGTGCGATTTTGTGCCGTAGTCACAGAGAGACGCGCTTTGGCAAACACAAGGGTTTTACTTGTGCTGCTTTTAAAGTCTGGTAGGTGATTTGATTTGTACTGATTGCTTCCAGTCCCCACCACACCTAATACTAATGTATTGCACCTAATCACCCCTCGTTTGTGATTGTACCATAATTGTACAACAAGCCTCTGGCAGCAAGATTAACAAATTCACTTGACATGCCCTGTGTGCCCGTACTGCTACAGACTGAGCTTTCCACTGTATTCAATTAATTTGAAGTCCCATAAATGGGGAGTCTCTGATGCATTCTTAACAGAGGAGTACATACAGTACACGGAGCAACATGGGAGCTGCAGGAAGCTATGATCCAGTGACATCTTCTCTACTCTCGCTTTTTCTTCTTGCCAAGTATCTCTACCCCTGCTGGGTCCGAATCCCAAGTCTGAATAAATATATGTTGTGTTCTCGAGGCTAACCTGAAAGCACTGCTGGTCTTTGAACCAGGATGTGGTTCTATAACCTGAATGGACAGTCTCAAAAAAAAAAAAAAAAGCATTTGAAGGATATGGTCACAAATGACGAGCTGAGCAGGTTTTCTGCTCCAACCTGCGCCTTTGTGTTACAGCAATTTTTGCAGGCCGTATTTTCTGCTTCCAAGGTTTCAGGCGCTGACACAAGGCTCTTTCAGAAGTGTCCTGTCCCTGTTGAACCCTATGACGGCTTGTCATAGTGCAGGAGAAGAGAAGGTATCCTGTTGATGTGCACTTAGCTCGGGGAAGAAGCCACTGGGACAATCTGTTGCAGCCAGTGACACCACTGTAGGATAAGTGTCTGTAATTAGGTGATGAAGATCTAGTTGGTCTTTTTAGTTAATTGAAGTAAAAAAAAAAAACCACAATAAGAGCATCCACATGTAATAATAACAGTGAGACATTTTAAAGGTACAGGCTAGTAATGGGAAATTATTTGGTTAAAAATTCAAAGAGTTTAATTTTTTTGTTCAAAGGTGCGCATAGGCAATGGGCCATTTGGCGATTTGACTGCTATTTAGTGAAAATTGTATTCACATTGTTTAAAACAAACAAACGTGAGGTACTGTGTCCTACTATGTGTCAATCTTTCATCTTTTTAGAATCGAGTTAGTAAAAATAAGCAAGAATCTACACAACTAGTGACTAGTGTGTATTACCTCACCAGGTAATATACACTATTTTGCCATCATTCAGAAGCTGCGATGGCATTAGTTGAAGTGAAGACACTGAAGAAATCCTTAACTGTCATGCTTATTGACTTAATGACAAAGGTTAAACATGTGTGACTGTGGCCTCTGCAAGTTGTTCTGAATATCATTTAACTCCAAAGAGCAGGTCACAGATATAATCAATAGAGGAATGTGTATTAAAGAAGTTCACATCCTTCTTCTCAAGTCTGGGAAAATGTAGCCTGTTGCACATGGTGATGACTGCTAAAACATGGCCTGTGGCAATGGTGGTGCATACGATCAGAAATCCTAGCTGACCCTGCATATGAGATTTCTTCTGCAGAGAGAGATCTTACCTGAGGCTTCTGGGCCAGTTTTAATTGTTGAATCACTAAAAGCGATGCTTAAGTATGCTCGTCTCTAGGGGTGATTGGAGAAACTGGCCCAGACTATTACAGAGCAAAGCCAACTATCATTTCAATCCAATGCATGGAGAAGAATCGTGCATGATTTTTAAGGAACATATGTGGTATAGCATATGGCAGGCAGAATACACACAGACAATAAAGTTAGTGTATAATCCTCTCACAGTTACTATACACCAGCGAGAGATAAAAAATGACATTCACATTCAAGGACAGCTGCATTTAGAATATGCACTGCAGATGTTTTTGTGTCCTTTATGTAATGAAAGAGTAATTATGTAAATGGTTTTCCCTGCCATGTTTGGCTTATGTTTTTTCTGAATCAAAAAGTGAGAGCGACGATACTGTATGTTTCATAGTGGACATGTCATACCACACACATACTGCTTTAATGTAATCTCAAGGATTTGGTGTCTGGATTTTAGGTCACGCAAAACAGCATTAAACATATGCAGATACATGCTCAAAAACACCTAAAGCTTTGTGAGGCTGAACTCAAATACCTATGAATACAAAAACAAGCTTAAACATAACAGCTTTATTGAAAAGAATAAATGTTTCTTTTTCTGAAACGCATTGTTAAGCACCTACACTATTTGTAATAGAAGACACTGTAATGAGAAATGAAAATCCTGATGAGAAAGTCAGTTCTATAAACCCAGTTAATCAATCACAGAGAGCCGAAAGGATGCAGTCACCTGAAGCATTGCACAAAACAACTTGATTACAGTTGCTGTTGATATAAAGAGTTGCGAGTTGTTACACTGACGTGAACCGTTTGTAAAATTCGTGACCAAAAGAGATCCGACTGTCACACGCATTTAACACTCTAGACAATCACGTTGTATCTACATATAAAAAGCTGCTGGGATCAATACGGAGACACAGAGGGTTGTTGGAATGGAAAATCAATGGCCACAAACATTCATTACGGCAAAAATCGTCACAGACAGTTTGTGCTTTTACTGCCTAGGGTCAGGTCAGTGTGTTGCGGTGTCAAAAAGTTCACCTCTGACGCACAAGAATGACTTATCGTGCGCCACTTTTATCTTCTTCAATAGGCCTTTTTTTTATGTGGGCTTCAGCATTGCTGAAAAGAGCCAAGTTAAAGGCAGTAGGAGATGCAAACACTACAGATCTTTTTTACTCCTAGGTATGAAATATTAAATGGAGTTTTAACGATAGCTGTGTGCACCTCAGCAGGAATCTGACAGCTCTTAAAATACAGGGCAGGGGTTGGAACACAGAGAAATGGAGGGCTAGAGAAATATACAGAATTAAAGCCGAGGGGGTGCATTTTTGTCTGGAGAAATTGAAGTGAGCTCCCTGCTGAAGATTTTGCTTTAATATTGTATAAAAATGCAGCACGATCGTGTGTTTATTATCTGTTCGAGGGGTATGAATGATGCTTCTTCCGAAATCCAAGTTATTTTGCTGTATGGTGGCTTCGTAATAGCTATTTCATTTAACTGCGTAGATATAATTGGTGCAAGAGGGGAAAAATAGATGTCTAATCCCCATCCTTACGCTCCCTGTCTATCTTCCTTTTCTCTGTCTTCCACTTTTTTTTTCTCTTGTCTCTGGATAGCAATCAATAGTTATTATCTGCTGAGTGTCGCGATAGCACTGCACAGAGCCCCCATTCTGAGTTGATGGTGCTTTTTCATTATAGCTGACACTAGTCTAAACAAAGCAGGCCTATTTCCCTGCCACCAGACAAACACAGTCTCCATAATGGCACCAGATAAAAGAGAAGCAGGAGGGAAAATTGAGTTTCACATAATGGGGAATCAGTAACTCGGGACTACTTCTTTTCTCGCTCCATTTTTTCCTTTTCCATGTCTTTCTGTGAAGTATTTGGCTAATACACAAACTGATTGCATGTTAATTTCTTACATCTTGCCACTAGTCTATCCATTCCTCAACAACAATAGCGTTTCTTTTTTTTTTTCATCCATCGTCCACACATCCATTCATGCAGTTGTCTGTCTGTCCCTCTGTCCATCGGTTTGTCCTGCCATTCATCTGACTGTCAGTCGATAGGTGCGTAGGGGGTGAGGTTGTTTTGTTTTGACGGGGTTGTTGTTTCATAAAATAAATAAATGATATCTGCGCAGCAGAGTGGAAAGCATAACGAATGGCAGTTGGAGAAAAGGCAATTTGGGGAGAAGTGCACTGGCTGGCAAAGGAACAGAATGGGTTTTTACTGTGAAGTATAACCAATGCATTACAAAACACATCACCAGAGGTTTATTGAAAAAGCCAAGTACCCCTCACCCCCCTCCTATGAAAATGGCCAACATTATCATGGCCTACATGGTTAGGCACTGAAAGTCACTTTCAGAAAGTCAAGGGAGAGGTTTTTATTGCAGCGGCACAATGAAACCGAGCCCCAGGTGAATGACAGAGCGAGAGGTGGTTAATCGACAACGCAGTTACACGTGTAGATGCAGATAAGTATCATGACACATGGCGAGGAGTCACTGTTGGAGAGACCCATTGTGATGTTTTATTTACAGACTACAAAATTTTGCTATGCACATGGGACTTCCTACATAAATCAGAAAAATTACAGCAAGGCAAAGCACCACTTTAAATTTGTAGTGGGGAAGCTCACCAGAATTTATCTACTGTACTAAAATCATAACCAGCTTTCAAAAATCTCACCCCTCTTGGTATCCAAAATATCATCAAAGACATTTCAGGTTTTATTATTTCTATTTTGTGATTAGTGAGAAATATAGAAAGTCCTCTGTCGCCTACAAGCCACTGATTCGACTGAGTGACATTTGACAGACCGCTGAGCCAGCAAAGGCACTAAATATAGCTTAGGAGAAGTGTTTTATTATCACTGTCATTTACTTATCATTTATTAGCAGGCTCAGATAATCTTGCCTCTCAATGAACTGCGATCCAGGTGTAGAAGATAGTTCTTAGTTCTTCAATTACCAAAGCAGAGTTAATTTAGATATAACCACAAGAATGACTTTTTTTTTAAACTCCCAAAACGAGAAGGAAAAACAAAAACAACACAAAACTAGTGTCATACTCTGTCACTTTAAGAGTAGGTCACTATTTGTGGCCTTACTAAAGAGCACTACCCCCTTCTGTATCTAACTCTTCCACAAATGTTATCTAGAGTACATCTAGTTAGACTATTCTATCTAGCGTTATCACTACTGTCTAGGGTTATCTAGTTCTTATCTAGAGTACCTTTACTTGTAACCTCGTTTCAAGTCAGCTATGACTACTTCAAAAACCACAAAAATCATCTGAAATCAACTTTGACTGTTTATTTTGGTTTAGATGCTCCTGTTCACACTGACTGTAAATACCTAGGCTAAATATAGCTGAAAGCTGTGTCTTTGAAGATGCAAATTAAAAATGCAATCAAAGCCAATCATCAGCTTTTAGCAGTGACAGAGTGAAAACCGGTATATGATTGGTCTGTTGTATGATGTTTAAATTAGCTCCGATGATGTTTTTAAGCTGTCAGAGAGTAATTTTAGTTAATAAAAATAATTTTTGTATGGGATGAAGGCGGCGATCACTTCCATAAACATATTTGGTTTGTGTGGCATCATTGGTTTTCTCCAGTTTACATTTTTAGTTTTATTTTGACTGTTGATTCACACAAACAAGATTTAAATACTTTTTTACTTTGCTTGAATTTCCCAGGCATATTTGCTGCTTATGTCTGCTTTCCCCTCAAATTTCATCCATACTTTGAATAAAGAAGCGACATCAACTGATCTGTGCTACACAGACTGCACTGCGCTGTGTTCTCTGTGCTGTTCATTTGGATCAATTGAATGTACATGCTGTAACCATGTACTGGAAATCAGACTGGGTGGGTAAAGTTATTGCATAGAAGCCGAGGGGCTTCAATTTGCTCTAAAAATGTTATGCTGAGGCAAGATGAGTGATTTGGTGTAATACGGATGCCAAGGAGTGCAAGGGGAATGACTGACAGACTTTCAGGCATTACCACATTAACACCTGAAGCCAGGAAAAAGTCTTTTCTTCACTATTAAAAATACTTACTGTGAGCTATTTTTGCTAATACATTGTCCTGATACATACTTGATTAGCCCAATCAAATTGCTGCCTTTTTGTTCACAGAAAGCTTGATTTAATAACATGGTTATGCATTAACATAGTTTTTCAAAAAAGCCATGGCTGTAAAGGATTAGTAGCAAAGTAGTAGAATTTCGCCTGTTAAAACCAAAAAGACATGTCTATTTACAGTTTGGTCTTCGAGTAGTTTTCTTCTGACATCTTGTACTTGAGTTTTTCCACTGGACCCCTGACTTCCTCTCCTCTCTCTTCACCGACTTGATTATGCAACCTAAATTTCAATTTGTCGAAGAGAACAAACTGCGTGATGTGAGTGAGTTTTCCTCCTGGAAGCAGTGCAGAGCTGCACAGATGACCTTGAAGGGGAGAGCTGCCAAATTTAAAACACATATCACATTTTTAAAGGAGATATCTTACATAACTTCCTGATAGCACCTGATACAGACAGTCTTATTATTGGCATGAACGGCTGTTTGTAATGACATTACATTACATTTTAAAACATTTGAATGTTCACTTAAATATTTAAAGTTGCACTTTGTGTTTGTTCTAATGCAACCATTGCTTACCTGTATCTGATCATGACACTCTAGGCTCCATGGAAATTATGACTGTTTCTGGGGACAAGCTAAAGTGGAAGCAATGGAGACATTGTTATAGAGCCACAACACCTCATGTCTTTCATACATGTACAGTGTTTGTCCCGCCACGCTGATGATCAGAGCACAAGAGTGATATCTGCCTATTTGTTTGAAATCCGCATTCCCCGACACAATATGAAATTCTCTTGCTGGGTAATAGCCCTATTATTTGTCGAATATTGCATTAAACTGCGTTAGTTGCCATTGTGTTGTGTGCCTGGGAGAGAGCATGAGCTCCACTACACAAATGGGTGTTTTTGTGCCTTTCTGATGCGGTGTTTATGTGTTTAACAAGTGTTTACTTCAGGCAGAGATATCCTCTAGGAGCTATAGGTAATGTGGTGGTAATCTCAGCAGCAAAAATAAATAGTGTAATGATGATAAGATTAGCTGTAGCCCTGTGTTTGCTGACTGGCTAAAGAGAAAGAAGGGTAGCATCTGGAAAGAGTAATGGAAGAATCCCACTATCAGCTGTACTTGCAAAGATAAATGTGCTGTAGGTAGCTTTGTATATATATTACAAATTAAAGGGAGCAAATGCATGAAGTTGACCTTTCAGTGGATTACGATCACATTATATTCAATATTTTGCTACGAGTGTCATGGGTTTAAGGAGTAATGCAATGAGATGAATTTTGTGAAAATGATATTAAGAGTATAGTAAATACAAAGTTGGGGTTTACAATAAGCTGCAAACTTTGAGATTTGCATAAAGAGTCGTAAATATCTGAATGATAAAGCAAGTCACAGTCACTTATAATCGTTAATAAATATAATAAAGATCAATGTTTTTCATTATTATAAATATTTCTTTTTAGTTCTTGTCAGTGTTGCATTAAAATGTGCATTCAAATTCAAGACATGCACATTTAGGTGAATATACCTCTCGTTGGTTATTTGTGATTATTCTTCACCACAGTTTGACAATAGCCCTTTCAGAGAACTATGGAGAACAACAAGAAGGAATAAAACACAAAAATTAAAAATCACAGTTGTTACAATTCAGTCTTTCACAACTGCTGCCTTCTATACTGAATGGGAAAGTTAAACCTTTCTTTGAAGTTAAAGGAGGAATTCCCAGATGTACACGCCACACAGTACCACACTTTATCACATTTATGGGTTCATTTGCAGTATCAAATAAGTAGGCCGGTGAGACGATAACCTCTAAAATACTACAACAAGCAATCTTTATTTTTTTCTTTTTTGTGTTAATCTGCGAAAAGTCCACATACAGTGCAATGCATTTTTTTCTTTATCAGTTGACTGTGTCTCCAGTCATTGCACAAACTGAAATGTAAACACATCTCAAACCACACAGTTCTTTCAATTCTTCACACTCATTGGTGTTCTATGCCTCTCTCTCCCCATCTCTCACAGACACACACACACACACAAACAAACACACAGGCACACAATTCACACAATTCAAAGGCACAAGGGATGGTCACCTTGCTGCTCAGTGGGATGCTTTCTGCAGCTGAAAAAACAATGCTGAAATATTGGCATTCAGAGAGCAGAAAGAAGCCAAAGGTCAGGGAGAGGGCACCTAACCAGAGAGATAGAAATGAAATGATTTCTTGGAGTGCAGACAGTAAGGGCAAAAAAAAGTGTGAATAATTGATGATATGTTTTTGCTTTCATGGTCATCTATTTGAGAGCAACGAAAATTCCCACAATTATTGCATAAAGATATTAATGTGACCAAAGAAATCAATACATATGATGCAGATATTACAACACGTACCGTATCTGATAATACACGTTCATATTCAATGGCACAGATACGCACTTTACAAATTCTATCTCTTCTAACAATATCTGAAAAAGTGTTTCACTTCCATGATTTTCCTGACTACTGTATTTTCCAGACTACAAAGCGCACCTGAATATTAGCTGCACAACTTGAAATGATGAAAAAATCCCATGTTCATACATTAGCCGCACCGGACTAAAAGCCGCAGGTGTTTAAATGTTTAATTATCATATGTAAGAGAATATACACAAAGGGGATTGTCAGGAAAGAGATGACTGCTTTGGAACACATTCTTTTTATTATGGGACACCGCCCTGTGAATATCCACGCCGTGCCACGCACCGCAGACATCCGAGCACTGCGAGGCGGGCCGCCGACCCAGCCCTTAGAGCCAATCCTTATCCCAAGTTACAGATCTGATTTGCCGACTTCCCTTAGCTGCCTTGTTCTAACATGCCAGAGGCTGTTCACCTTGGAGACCTGCTGCGGATATGGGTAGAGGGCCAGCGAGATCCAGCTTGCTATTCTAGTTTCTTTTTCGCGCTAATTCATACGGCTAATTCGTGTCTGATCACATGCCTTTCCTCAAGGTAAAATATATATATATATATATATATATATTGTGCTGCCCCTTTAAGGCAGGCATTATAATTTGGTTGCGTGTTTTTTGTGCAAGCAGACAAGCGGCCATCTGCTGCAACCGGTTGGGGTGAAAGAAGGATGACAGGATAAAAGACATTTTCCATGTAATTTTAGCAT
>VURO01020001.1:0-10130 GCA_015108175.1 Pelvicachromis taeniatus
CAGTTTGCTTGCATGCCATATAGCTTCCATTAGTAGCTTGTCTCTTTTAAACGCGGGTTTGTAATAAACGCCGGTTTGAAAACATGTCACGACAAATAGACACCGGTCTCCAATAGTAGCCGGGCAACCTTTGACCCAAAAGCCCCTCCGCGCTGTTCTCGGGGTCCTCCCGCTTCTCATCACCCGGCCAGCTGTTTCCAATCAGCCGTCATCTACGACCAGCGACTTTGCTGGATTCGAAGTGGGATTATTACACTGAACTGGAACTGTCGGCTAGCGAACCTGCTGTCATTTTCTGGTCTTTTACGTCCTCTCCTGGAGAGTCCGGCGGAGAGAAGTTTCGGGGAGCACCACTCGTGCACTGGGCTACCACAGACAAGGAGACACTCGGGAGCAAAGGAGGAGCACAACTGGGAACTGCATTATTTGTGAACTGTTTTAATACGTTTTGGAACACTGTAAGTAAACGCACTGTCTTTTCACCTCAGTCTAAAAGCCGCGTCTGGCTACTAAAGGAAGATATACGGTACATATCTCTAATTATTCATATTTATTTTGTAATACTGCTATTTATTTAGGGACTTTAAAAAATACTAGTATTTTGTTGTGAGTAGAGTTGATTTTCTTCTAAATTTATATTTTATTTTAGTCAATTTCCATGAAAAGTTACGTTATGACAAATACTTTACTCGGTAAATATAATATATATATTTTTTTATGTTGCGAGGAGTTTGCGCCTTACAAATTTTTAATCTTAACATTTTTGTGCCTCCATACAAAGCACGTTTCTCTGCAGTGCTTGTCCCTTGCAGTCTTTTTAAAAGCTCAGTCCAAGTCTCCCTTAGTGGTAATGAACTCGTCCAATAGTCCCAGTCCCCGTAACTAGGATGTCCGGCTGCCCATTCCTCCAGATCTCCCTGACGATTCGCTCCCTCTCCTCCAGGCGTCGCGCCTTCTCCAGCTCCTCCGCCGAGGCGAACACATTCATGCTCCTCAGAGTGCCGTTAGACTGGCTGCTGCGGTCACTCAGAGGACCCACTGTCACTTTAGGGATCTCCGTATCCACCGCCCTCTCCTCTCCTACGCTCTCCTCCTCCTCTTCTTCCTCCTCCTCCTCCTCTTCGCTGGACTCCTTGAGCTGTCTCCTCGACAGAGACGGAGGAGCTTGTCTGTGGCGGCGAGCCCTGCAAGTGATGCCGGCCACCAGGAGGCACAAAGCCATGAACAGCCCGAAGCAGACGCCCATCATGAAGTAGAGGGCAAAGCTCTCTGGATTGGCTGCACAAGAAGAGGGGGGAAAAAACAAATGTACTTAAATAAAAGTATTAAAAAGTTGAGTTGTTAAGCTTTTCCTTACGTTCTGTCATCTGTACACTGTTAGAGTGGTGGATGCTCAGATTAAAGAGGGCAAAAGTTTCAAATACTCAGTATTAAAAGTATTTGAAACTTGTGAGCCAAAAACTCAGATTTCAGACTCTATTTTGATTTTCATCAGATTTTCTACTCTTGGCTCTTTGTGATGTCACTAAGAAGGGAAATGCTTAATGTGGTCACCTCAGGCAGAGCGCTATTACAGTAAACTCTTATGGCTCCAGGTGTGAGCACAAAGGCTCCACCCACTAGTTGTTAAACCCTTCTGTTTGCATGAAGCAGCCAATCAGAATTAAGTTTAAAGTATAAAGTTAAATAAAGATTACTTTGAACTGTAACTCATGCAGAGTTACTTGTGTAGAGTCTGAGAATCAAATGTTCATGTACAATCTACGTAAGTCATACAGTGTGGTGTAACACGCTGCGTGTTGTTTTATAGATTCCTCTAATGACACCTCGAGGTTGTCCCCAACCCCATGTTGGAAACCACACTTAAAGCCCTGCTAAGATTGTACCTTTGATGTGAGCGTAGGTCGCCATGCTGTTACTCAGCAGCTCCATGTCTCTTTTAATGGGTTCCATCTTGGTGCACTGTGGGTTCAGACATGCACCATCTCCGTTTACGCGTTTACCTCCTGGATAACCCGAGGCAGATCCTGTCAGAAAAGAAAAAAACAAATGCTTTCAAAGTCAGAGTTCATCTTAAAAAAAAAAAAAAAACATGCTTAAAGCCTAAAAAATGCATTCCTCCAAAGCACCACCCGTCATTCTTCTGATCTAAATGGGTGTCAGAGGTCAGGAGACATTGTGTTCCTCTGACGACACTCAGGCCGGGCAGCGAGGACGGCAGCGAGAGGTCTGCTGAGACCGATGGGGATGTTTATATTTACGAGAGGGGCGCCTTTCCGGCTTGGCGGTTTTTATTTTTTTTCCCACAGAAGAAGTGACATGTCAGGTTTCACATGTTCACTCCAAGAAACTCACACGTGATGGAAGAACGGGAGGAAATGAAAAGGTCGAGTTCACCCAGCAGTGAGTTTCTAATTTCTGCCTCTTTCCCAAAACAATGGAGCTCAGAGGAGTTTTGTTTGTTTTGCACACAAGAGTTCACAGTTTGTGATCATCTTTTGGCAGATGTTAGATTTTAGTAAGTCACTAAACTGGACTTCTTTCTCTTGTTTACCATCTGCCATATACACTCACCAGCAACTTCTTTAAGTACACCAAATAAATATCTATTATATATCTAAATGGTCAAGGTGACCTGCCTGAGTTCAAACTGAGGATCAAAATGTGGAATAATGGTGAATCTGAGTGACTCTGAACGTGTTATCCTTGTTGGTGCCGGACAGGCTGGCCTGAGTTTCTCACCAACTGAAAAAGCGAAAATATGCAGTGAGCAGCAGCTCTATGGGCCAAGATGTCTTGTTGATGTCAGAGGTCAAAATAGGCCAGATTGTTTCGAGCTCATAGGAAGGCAACAGTAACGATAACCTTTTGTTACACTTGGCACACCATCCCACAGTGTGACCATAGTGCACCCATCTTCTCATCGCTGCTTCCAGCAGGATAATTCACCATGTCACAAAGCTCATATCATTGCAAACATGACAGTGAGTTCCCTATCCTTGAATGACCTCCACAGTCAGCAGACTGTGTTCCATTACAGCACCTTTGGGATGTGATGGAACAGGAGATTCTCGTCATGGATGTGCAACCAACAAAATCTAGAGCAGCTGCGTGATGCTGTCATGTCAGTATGGACCAAAATCTCTGAGAATGTTTCAGAATCTGTGCCACAAAGAATTAATTAAAGTGTCCTGTGAGAATACAAACAGAGTACAAACATGGCAAGCTGTCCCTCTTTGCAATGCACTGAGGAAGTAAAGAAGCTGCTCGCAGCTGCAAAAACTTAAAACTAATTGTTTTAATGGGGGTTAAACAGCCTCAGGGATGCCTACAAAACACACACACACACACACACACACACACACACACACACACACACACACACACACACACACACACACACACACACACACACACACACACACACAGACGTCCTGTTATTTGTTAGGGATGTTTAACTAGTAATTCACTGTTAGCAAATTAAATTATCATTCAAGAGAATGATAATGACATCAACAAGACAAGGTTTTTTTTGTTTTTTTCTAAATATTATCCTGAGGGCAGCCATGAATGTCAGCACAAAACAAGCTGACATTTCCCATAGAAAAAAGCTTCTTAGAGCGACGGCATTCTTCTGTTATTTGGCCGAACCAACCCTTTAACAGAGCGAGGGGCTGCATTAGACCGCAGTAGATGGATTTGCTCCGGACCCGTCTCGCAGATGGTCCCACGGTTACAGTAAGGCTTGACGTAAACACGATGACTGATACTTCCCAACCCCCCAATCACATTCCCTGTCACTACAAAAACAATTTCCATGGGAGCCGAATGTTTTTCTTACTCCCGCTCTCTCTCCGGGGAGAACCAAACCATGCCCCGTTCCAGTCGCTGCTGCTGGGGGTTTGGGTCGCTCTCCCACCCTGATCTTTATCCCAGCGACTTTTGGCAGCCCCAGTGTGCTCTCAAAGGCTTTCTTTAATTTGTTTTTGGGCAAATTACAGTTGTAGTTGCTTTGTGGCTGGCTCGGGGTCCACTGCCTCATGGGAACTGGTGGTTCCCAACCAACGCTGCCTTCTGTTTGGGATTTAATCAAAGAAGAAGCGTGACTACTTCTGCACCCTCAATTTGCTGCCCCCAGACCTTAACAGCATAAGTGAGCAATTTAGTTTTCAGCTTAGCTCGACTCAAACAATTAAAGACTGACTTTACACCCTGTACTTGTACACGGTTTTATCAAGACTGCAGCATTTATCACAGTGTGCACATCACCTTATTCTTTCTAAGTTAGATTTTTTTGATTTGCATCCTATAAGAAATAATCATAAAACATTTCATGAACTGTTTTCTTACAGAGCTGGATGAAAAGATGCATGTCTGTGGGCAAAAATATGAAGCACATCTTAGTTTAGGTTAACTTGAAGGCTCATTCCCTGGGTTAGTATAACTCCATCTCCAACTCCAACTCCAGTACAACTCCAACTCCAGAGATTTAACATTTTTTAAGCTGAAATTTTAAATAAACACGAGGAAACAGCTATAATGTGTTATGCAACAGCAGGGTGCGATTTGTCCTGGGATTGGGGGGAGGATTTCCTTCGGTTTTTGCTCAGTTATTTTTATTTTCCGGTGGGGATAAAAGTTCATCCTATCCTCTTATTTTTATCGCTGCATCTTCAAACAGTCCACAGCACAAACAACAATCCTAAACTGACTTTCACTATCAGCGCTGGGAAAGTGAGATGGCACTTTAGGAGGCCGGATGATCCAGATCCACGCTGTTCCAACTTTTCATTACGGTGTCGAGCACTGCTTAGAACAAAAACTAGCATTAACTTAAAGTTTTTTAAATTATTTTTTATTTGTTCATTTATTAAAATAATTTTTATTATATTATATTTTTATTTTTATTTACCTATTCTTTGAAACTACCATTAACTGAAAAAAGAGAAAATCAGACACTCGCAAATAAAATAAAATTAAAAATTAAAAACATCCCAGAAACATGCTGCTCCTTGACGTCAGACAGGGGTGAGTTGTGCAGCTTCTTCTTTCAACTTGTTAAACTGCAGCTCAAACACACGTGTAGCTCCTGGGTCTGAAAAGCCAAGCTAACACATTAACCTGCATTCCTCATAAAGGCCACTAGAGGGTGACTCGGGGGGGGTGGGGGGGGGGGGTCCTCTCTGACTCTACACAATAAGAGTCAGAGAGGAGGATTATCCAGGGGACGTACAACAGGCTGTCAATCACAGCTTGTTAATCATAGCCAAATCCACACTATGTGGTCATGTGACCATTTTGGGCAAGATACTAACCCCATGTTTGCCTACTGGTGATGGTCAGAGGGCCCGGTGGCGCCTGTGTCCGGCAGCCTCGCCTCTGTCAGTGCGCCCCAGGGCAGCTGTGGCTACAATGTAGCATGCCATCACCAGTGTGTGAATGTGTGTGTGAATGGGTGAATGACTGAATGTAGTGTGAAGCGCTTTGGGGTCCTTACCGGCTAAGAAAGCGCTATACAAATGCAGGCCATTTACCATTTACCATTCACAACATCGCCAACTGAAAAAACGTATAAGTTTATAAGCTTTTTGTTAGGTCCATCTTTTGGAAGTAACCATGAGAAGACTGAAGGAAAGCTGCCAAAATTCACTTAATTATATATTGAATATGACCTGAAGTGAGTGACTGAGGCCATAAACTTAGTGTTTACAGAGGGCTGATCTCTGATAGACTTCTAACCTGTAGAACTAGAAGTCTTTTTCCCAACCACACATCCCCTGGAGGTCATAAAAAAAAAACAAAAGCATGTTTAAGGCACTTCAGTGTTAGCGTCACCTTTTAAACCTTCATCTTTTAAACTGTCTGTCTGTTAATCAACACACATCCCGCTTGCTCACTTCGTTAAATAGCCTGAAGAATTAGGGTTTTGTAGTTTATCTATGAGGTTATTTTTAGGGTAAAAACTTTTTATCCCAGCTTCACTGTAATTACAAATGTTTCTTTATACCACTGCACCATTCAGACTTTGAAAAAATTCAGAAAAAGTCCCCTCCATGAACTTTCTCAATTGTTTTAAGAATTCAACGTTTTTAGGACTTAATTATACAGAGAAATGACTCAAAGGGGCGTCTCTTTTTCTGTTTTCTCGATTACAGAATGAAATCGTGTATAAATATTTTTTTCTTTACGGCTCCACGACTGGCAGTTTGTGGTGAGCTCGAAGTACCATACAAATACCAGAGGGAGGGACACGTTTTTGTGCAGCAGCAGTCTCGGGCAGACAGATTTAACACCTAACATTTCCAGACGAGTCCAACAACCTCTCAGCTGAACTAACTCAACGCAAGCACAGCCCGGCAGCTGTAGCTGTTTATGTGAAACCCTGTAAAATGCACTCCCGCTCGGCCCTTCCTGCTTAGATAATCCTGTTTAAGTCCAACGAGGAAACTGCTGGAAAAAACACTTTTTAACAGTAGTCAAAAAAAATGAGGTGGAGCTGTTGTCAAAAACATTTATAGAGAGTGAGACTAAGACTGATGGAAAATACATGTGACAGACTTGGTGACAGCATACTCACTGTGCTATAATTTTGGGCATGTTGCAGCTCCTCAGCTTGTAAAAACCTTTAATTGTCTGTGGTGTTGTAAAAAAAAACAAAAAAACCCTGGAGACCATGCTAATAAACTACTGTGTTGCCTGACAGCAAAGCTTTATATTTGCCAAGGGGTGTAATATAATATATGTTTTTTTTAATCTGACAGTTGATTTCCCTGCAAAGATAAAATTAAATAAAAGTCACTCACCTCAATCATGCACAGGTTGACAGATTTAAAACTTCCGGATGCGAAACAAAGAATTCAGATCCACGTTTGGGGTCGGTCACTTAGATAAGACTCCCATCTTCTGTCGGGCAGAAAAGCAGCAGCGAGAGGTCGTGGGTCACTTGGCATATGTGACAGCTGAGCGGACGCTGCTGGACTGAAGAGCGAGCAGCCCTCCACTGTGATTCACTCCCTCTCATCCCTCAGAGGGAGGAGGACCCGCCAGCAGTGGTCCGCTTGTGTTTTGGAGGAGGTCTTTCCTTTTCCTGACAGAAGTGAAAGCCATGCATGCTTCACTGCCATCTAACTCCCAAATAAAAGCTCCAAACTGCGCTGAACTCTTGTATTTTAGCTTTTCTATCCTCTAACCACACATACCTGACCAGAGGAGGTGATCTCTCTCTCCTGCTGGACGCCCAACACTGAGGTTTGTTCACAGTTAAGCCAGGAGGGTGGAACAGGAAATAGCTAGGTGGCTGCCGTGGGCATGGGGCCACGCTGCTGTGGGGGCTTCTGGATTAATTGAGCTCTTTGTGTTTTAATCTGAGCCTGGAGGGGAGTAAAAAGAGCTCAGAGTGAGGTTTGTGGAGCAGGAGAGGAGACCGATGAACAGATTCATGCTTTATGGCGAAATCTGACTTGGACTTTACAAGCAGGAGCTTTCCACACGACACCAGGAGATACAAATTTGAAAACATATCAAACACCCAAAAGAAGAAGGCGCTCATAGTGGATTTGAGCTACACTGCAGTGTCACACAGCTAACACATTGTTTATATAACTGATCAAAAGAGCAAAATAGTTCTTAAACCAGTCCAGTTTGCACTTTTGAACCCAATCAACATAAGTACATGCCAGGTTAGGGTGTAATATGCAAACTATATGGACACTAAGATTTTTGTAGGGCTGGACTTTGATGCTTATGAATCAATTTATATGTCAAAAATAATCTCCTCTGTCTTTATACATTTAAAAACTCACTTCACATTCGGTGCTTGATTTTAGCAAAACCATACAGGCTTGGAGACCCCTGGAAACCACTGGTTGCTAGGGAAAAATAAGGATTCCACAACTTGTTGGCAAGTGATTGCCCACAGTTGTTAGGTCAAATGGAAAATCTCCTTGCAGTTGGTTGCTAACGGTTTCATGGAAGACACCAACTCATCCGCAGCCACTCACCAACTACTTGCAGAGCAGCAGTGAAACTTGAAAAGGTGCAATACAAACAGGAAATGGAGAATATTCACCTTCAAACTAAAAGTAAGGCACTATTTTGCTCTGAAGGTCAAGTTTGTGTTGCACTTTTCCAAGTCTCACTATAACTCTGCAAGTGTTTGCAGACAAGTTGGCGCCTTCCATTCAAAATACAGGCAACCACAGCAATCTGCTAAAAACAAAAAGCAATCACAGGCAGGGCTTTGGTTCAGCAACCTGTTGGCAACCATTTTCAAACCAACCAACACTGAACCACTGGTCAGGAGAATACATACATTTCTTCTTAGCGACTGGAGACTGAAAGGGGGTTGTCGACTGGTCTATAGGCCTCTGTGAGTGAGGGCTTCATCAAAAAGGCAAGTCTATGTTTTTCCAGTCAATTCAAGTAATAAAACTAAATTAATTTAAGTGAACTGAGCTGAACCTGACTCTGTGGCCTGCTGGGAGTGAATTTAGACCTCAGCAGAAGCCAAAATGTGATTAATCGCAGAGCTGGATATGAGCATTAATCATTTTAACAGTTCGTACGGCAGAAAATAAGAAAAACCAACACAGGCCCCCTTTAATTTCTAAAAGTATGAGTATATAAATTCTAGACTGACTACAGCGATGAAAGCAGGGCTTTTCTTTCACATTTATACTGGTGCTTTTTCCTGTTACACTAACCCAGACTCTTAAGTATTGCAAAAGACCTGTTTATGAAGTTGTAAAGTACTATTCTGAGTCTAGTGAGTGTTGATGTGGCACTCGCTGGTGTTTTTAGCACAGCAATAAGCGGTTATTATGTGGTTGCTGTCATTCAGACACTCAGGGTTGGTCAAGAGAAAAATATGTCCCTAAAAGCACTCTGAGGCCACAGCCCAAAACAATGATCCAACTGCTGAGGGACATTCCTGTGTGCATATTCCTCCTAATTTAATGCACTCAGTAACGGCTGGTGAACCTCCACCCTTTTTGTCCACAGTGCAGGGTGTATCTGCTCCAGCTGCCTGTGTTATGTCAGGCCTGTCCTCTTCCTGATGCTGTGTAGGAATAACATAGCACTTTGCAAATTCTCCAGATTCCCGATCGCAACTGTGCACGGGGAGCACACCAAGCAAAACACTCCCTTCCTTTCACCCGCCGCGCTCGTCTCCACTGGCCAAAAAACAAGAGTGGATGTCACCGTCGTGACTGAGAGTGACGCCGTGCTGATGCAGAGATGTTTGTGGAGCTGTGGAAACAGGTCGGCTTGTTTTTCCCCACCAGTGACTAATGTTTTCCTGCATACAGGCGGTGATTAACTTAGGGTTGTTTTTTTACACACACAGAAAGATGGGCTTTGTGATGCTCGCCATTCACCAGTAAATACACTGACCCTCGCACCACAACTGCATTCAGTGTCAACTGCAATATGAGCCATTCAATTCTCATAAAACCAAACTGGAGCAGAGAGATTAACTTTGGGAATAATTAGGCAAGAAAAGACGATCCCCTCAAAGTAATTTTACAACTAAATTAAAATGATAACGTACTGAAAGACAGACAAAAGATATTTTTAATAATGCAACAGCACAAAAGTTATGACTGGATAGTTAATTAAGTTGCTGGCTGGAGGGAGTTATTAGAGTGTGACACATCAAAAGGCCCTGAATGACAGTGAGGAAGTTAATAAGTTGAGTTGTTTTGTTGTGGGGAGCAAACCACGACTGTGGGAGAAGTTAACTAATGCTTAAATACCGCATGAGGGAAACCTACTTAAAAAAAGAAAAGGGGGCCAAGATAAACAAGCTGCAACCTATGGAGGTGGAAAAATGTAGCCTCTAGTGGATCCAAAAGCGTGTCAAATCTCACAAGACCCTCCAAGTTTAAATTTTCTACTTTATAACAACAGTGGGGAGGTGACTTTTGTTTATAGCTGATCCGTCTGGTTAGTTAAATGCATGGCTGCCACAGGCAGCTGTACCTCACTGGTGTCATAATAGCTACATCCACCTTCTATATACAGTCTACACTAAGAGCCAGAGGCAGGAAGATTGTTGTTGGATTGCTGGACTGTGTCACAATAAAGTTGGGAACACGCAAAAAAAAAAAAAAAAAATGTAGGTGTCCAGA
>VURO01020003.1:5799-16025 GCA_015108175.1 Pelvicachromis taeniatus
TCAAATTTGAGTTTATAGTTCTCGGCTGTGTGAGTTCAGACATTAAAACAAACAATTATGTGATTATTACACAAAATCATCCACAGATGATCTGATTAAAACTGAATCCATCCCCCAGAGAAGGCTACCTGATCAATCCTGGGTTTAAGCAATAAAGCTTTTCCTTCATAAAAGATGAAAATCCTAAAAACCCTTTATTGTCTAAGGCAAAGAGTGTAGCCACGTGTTAAAACAGATTCAGTGGACAAGTCTAGACAGGTCTTAGCAGCTGGTTATGCAGCGCCCTTTCACAGGAAATAAAGTGCATCTCGCTCTGTTTACATAGGATCAAAGGTCTTGGAGATGAGCTCAGTGTGGAGTTTCCCAGAGGCTGTAACTATAGTATGCTCCGGGGTGATGGATGGGGCCAGCAAATGTTAACTCCTGCTTTAACTGGCCTGATGCACACTGATGCACATCTCTTTAGTGCTCGGCAAACACAAGTGTGTAAAAATTTGCTCAAAATGTGATCATTTAAAAAAAAATTATTTATCAAGAAAAAAAAAGTAGCACGGATACCATTATTGTTATCACACTACCTCACCACGGGGCGGCTTAAATGCTACTGGGCTTAATTTAAGAAAATGTTAATAATTTTTTTTTTTTTAAAGGACACTCTCTGTCAGTTCTATTGGGACATTAATAAAAATCTCCGGTGCTTAATAAGTCTTAAACTTGGGCAAATACAACCTCAGATGAACATGTTACACTGCACCATTACTTATTTGACAAAATGCAGAGGCAGCGTGAGAAGAACTGAGTGCACCCTGTGAGTCAAAGTCTGGAGATCCACTTTTAGCAGTAATAACTGTAAATAAATGAATGGATCATTTTGGACCAGTGCTCGTTACCACTGGGCACAGCATTTCAGTCAGGTCTGGACTCTTACTGGGCAACTCCAACATGTTCTTTTCGTCTTCTTATTTTTTTAGTCTCTGTGTTGTAGATTTGTTTTTTTCTAACTGTGCTGTCATAACTTTAAAGTTTAACACACTAACAGAGAGTCCGAGATGTAACCCTTGCGATTGTTTGCCGTTTCTCTGCACAGTCTGACCTTGGGGGGTAAATTATTGGAGAAGCTTGGCAACCAAACGATGGACTTCAGATGATTCAGAAATGGCCTTACAACCATCCCCACACTGATATCTGTCCTCCTCTCAGTGGTGTATTAACACACACCTGAATGCTCCAGACCAGAAAACTGACAAAACCTCTGCTTTTATAGAGCTGCTCACAATAAATCACCTTTATTTTATTAGCAGCACTTGGCTGATCCTTTCCTTTTAATCCCTATGGAAGCAGCAAGGGTGTACTTAGTTTTTCCTCACTATGTTTTGGCATCTTAGCTATGTTAAGTAATGAACCTGTGTAATATTTAATGCTCATTTTTTAATTGTATTACTCTTGTTTTATGACATGGTAAAGTCAAGATTTTTGTTATTATGTCCTAAAATGTAAAGCCTTAGACTTTAAAGAGAGTACTCTGTCTGTTATGCTCATTTCCAGCTCCAAAATTTTATTCTTGGACTCTACCGGAGTTTGTTTGCATGACATCTCAAAATAAATTATTCCTTATTTATCGTATACTGGATCTTTGTGAAGCCCTTCGACCTCTGTGACCATATGAAGTATAACTCCGCTCACTGTCATCACGCAGCAGTAGTATCTGTGTTAATATTAAAATTAGTAAGATTAACATCTCTGTGTGTCTCAATCTCCAAGTTTCCCCAAAAGCAGCAGAGTTACAAAAGACTGGGTGTTTCACCAGAGACCACAAAAACTAAAGAGGAAAGCAGAAATAAGGCACATTCCCAGACTGGATTACTGTAAGAAGTGACGGTCATGTTTTAGGCAGAAAAAAGAAAAGAAAAAAAAAAGCTATTGTTTCTTGTGAAAGGCTGTGACTAAAGTGACCTCAAGGTGTCTCACAGCCATAAACAGAAGGGTGATTTATATCCTCTGGGTTTTTGTCTAATGCATTGGACAAACAAGTACTTCAAGGTTCTCTTGAGGCAGTGAAGATATTTAAAACTGCGATGTGTCAAGCCGAAAAGCATTTCGTTGATGTTGAAGCTGCCAAGAATCACTGTTTTTATAAGTGAGAGAGCAGCTCAGGAATGTGTGTGGGCGGCAGCTGAATCGCAGCGCCTCATCCCCTTTAACACACTCTAATCTTTTATTTCTGCCTCTCACTCAGCTCAACAGGAAGTACTGACACAACAAAAGTTACACACACACAGATATTTTATTTTTTTCTGACTACTACACTACACTGAGTGGGCAGACATGTGATAAGGTGCGATTGGAAATTTGAATGCTTAGCACGAGAGCGAAACTGCCAAACAAAAGGAACTGACACAAAGAGAGCCACGAATAGGAAAAGGGCTGTTTTCTATTACATTTATGTTGATTAAATATTAAACAAGCCCGTGGCTGTGACGGCCAACAGAGAGCAATAACAGACAGGGCCAAAGAAGGAATTATCTAAAACTACTGTACTTGAGACTTTCGGTGATAAAGAAAATAAAAACCTTTTATGCTGCCGGCAGCTTCAGCTAAGGAAACAAAACCGATCTTGTACAAACATTTAATGTGTGCCATTTTAGTCTCACCTCGCAACTAAAACAGACTGCATTTATGGAAGTTTACAGCTTTTATGGAGAAGTTTGCGATCTCCTTTTAAACTCCACACTGACCGTAAGCCTTAAATTAATGCTTGCAGCATTTATGGAAAATAAGGAATGCCAACTTGTTCCTGAAGACTTGGCCAGCAAGTTTTCAGGAGCAAAAGATAAAAAGGTACGGGGTTAAATACAGGGCAAAGTGTGAAACCAGAACAGTCTAGCAGCCCAAAGTGCAAGGCAGCAGCAGCAGGAGGAAAGAAGGCGCTCTGCTCCATACTGGTTTTGCAGTTTAGCAGAGCAAGTGCAGCAGATAACTCACTACAGGAAGATTGTTCTCAAGTGGATACAAGCACCAAAAATGCCATATATATTTTTCTCTGATTCAAGAGTATTTGTTATTTTTATAATTCACTAGCTTATAATTGACAGCATTTCAAGTAGATAATGGCAGATGACATAAGCAAGAATTGAGGTTGCGTTTTGAGGAAGGCCCTCAGAGGGGACAGGCGGTGGGAGGACCCTATGTGCTAATGAGAGGTGAATGAACTGAAAAAGGTGAACAAACAGCTTGCCGATCAGGCCTAACATTATGACCGTACGTGCGTACGTCTTACAGTGTAAAAACTGCTTTGAGTGCCAGCTCAGACAGAAAACACTCAGATGGGGAAAACAAAAAAAAAAACAAAAGTAATTGTAAGTTCTCACAGAAGATCAGACACCGATGATCACTGGTGTGAAACTTAGTCAGAACTGAACCCTTAGGTAACTTGGTGTGCTTTGATTTGCTTCATGAGTAAGCCAATAAAACCAACAGCTTAGCAGCATAGTGGTGCGTGGGTCTCCTCGTTTAGGTTTAAACTGTCCAGAGTCATGCGTGTCAGGTTAACCGGCAATTCTAAAGTGGTGTGATGGTAAATGGCATGCCCCACCTCTCACCCGTTGCCTAGGATGAACTGGATAAGTGTGCCAGCATGAGAGCGCCAAGCCGAGAATAAAGGAGCTTTGAACCAGTGCAATCAAAGGGGTAAAAGTGTAATCGCTCGACCTGCAGAGCTATGCGCAGCCTTTACTGTCATCAGACCATGGGAGCAGCATGCAACATGTGTCAGTCCAATTATTTTGTTTTAGTAGAAGTTATACCTTTGACTTAATTAAAGTCAAATCCATAAAAAAATAAAATAAAATAAAAAAACCAAGAGAAAACCTCTGAAATGTTTTAAATGGATGATATTCTGTGATGAAATGTCAAGTGGCTGATGGGATTTTTCCGAACTCGACTCCAGAGAGACAAGTATAGACATTTTGGTGCTTGTAACCACTTTTGAAGGATGGTTTCAGTTTTCTGCTGTGCTATACAGTACCAGTCTCATACTAAATACAAAGCAGGCAATAGCGTGGTTAACTTAGCACAGATTCTAGAAAGAGGGGGAAGCAGGTAAACTAGAGCAATGTGCACACATGGCAGTGACAGAAAACTGTCAGCAAGGAAGTGACCAAAATGTAAAAAAAAAAAATAAAAAATGACAGAAACAGAAAGAGCTGTAAACGGTGCTACACGATCCTCATAGTTCCTCTTCTGTTTTCACTTGAACCGTGCCGTCCTGCAGCTCCGACTGCGGGTTGTGGCTCTCGCTGACGAGCATGCTGAATTGCAAGTCACTGTAATGGGAAAAGTCCTGCAGGAAGCCAGGGTTCTGGTTGAAGTTCATTTCCGTGTTAGCAAAGCCAGAGGCAGTGATGTCCAAGTTGCCAGGCACAAGTGAGGGGAAGTTTGGGTTATTGAAGACCTCCCAAAATTCAGGCATGTCTACCAACTGGTTGTAAAGGGCCGTCTCATCGGTGTTTGAATCGATTGGATTGGAGTAATGCGGTTCTCCCGCAGAGGGGATGCCAGGCAGGACAGGGTGCGCCCGCTCTTGTGGTGACATCATGTTTTGGGCCTCTGGGAGGAACTGGATGACCTGATCTGATGCAGGTGCGCTCTTGGCTGAAACAGATTATGTTACAGAGAAAACAAAGCTGTTAGAAACATGATGACTGGTCAGTTATTAGACGGAGGACTTTGTACCTGGACTGTGACATGTGATTCTCTACCTTTTTTAAAAAGCACACACGCACACACACACACACACACAAACACACGCACGCACGCACGCACGGCAGTCTTGTGAAAAGTCTTCAATGAGTTTACCGGAAACCTTTGAGGATACGTGCTGAGTCAGCTGTGTGATCATTTTGAACAGTGTTTGTCTCACTGTTAATCTGTAGTACTGTATGCCACAAAGACTGTTTTGACAGACTAGGCTATGAAATGGAAATAACTGCAAGAAAAACCTCCAAAACAAGCACACAGCTGAGTCGACATGAACAAAAACTAGCTTTCATGAAGGCAGAACCTGCTGCTCTTTAGTTTTAACCTTTTTTACAGTTTACCCTGTTGCTTTTAACCCCTATTTTTTAATCTTGTTTGGTGTACCTATACATGTATAACACATAAAACTCTAGTCTATCGTCATGTGATAAGCGAGTCATAAATGACATGTCACATATGGAGTATTTGTGGCTGATGACTTCCTCTTTTTCATTTTTGTGTATTCCACCGGTCCGTTTTGGCATTTTTGGCAAATGTCATGTTATCATGTGATCAGCTCTTCATCATGCAGTGATGAGTAGACAGTGTAAAACTGATTTTTTCAAGGGCATTGTGAGTCATCCCAGTTACTGATGCTACCATGTTTCTAATAGTCTATTTTCACAGCAGACGTGTTGACTCTTAGCAGGTGTGGTTAATGGCACAAACACCAACTCAACTGTTCCACTGTGGTTTGGGTGTAATTCGCCCAAGTCAGCGTGACCAAGATGCCCTTTTTCACAGAAAAAATAAATGAATGGTTCACTTGCACCTCGATTCCACCAATGCAGCGGTGGTGTGTGTGTGTGTGTGTGTGTGTGTGTGTGTGTGTGTGTGTGTGTGTGTGTGTGTGTGTGCGTGTGTGTGTGTGTGTGTGTGTGTGTGGAGGGGGGGGGCTTTCTGAGAAAAAAAGCTTGGAGACCCAAATGCTACTAGCAGTAATTTTAATGCAAGAAAAAAATGCATCTGCTACTCATGGGTGAAATTCCTGCAGACTTTATTTGGTTTCAATTTTGGTCTCAGCAATTTTGTGGCACCATGGTGGGCCACAATGCCACCAGTCCTTTTTCAGGAGAAATATGTGGAACAGGTTCTATTAAGGACCGGTCCTGCATCAGTGGAAAAGAGGGTTTGTGATGCTTGAAGCCAGGCAGATAGACTACAGTTTAAACCTGGATTTTGGGAAGACTGGCTATAATTTAACAAGCAGTTTGAACATGAACATGAATAGCTTTAATCTGGACTGAGTTTCAAGTTTAAATGAATACAATTATTTATATTTTAAGGCATTTTATGCCTCTTGCAAGATGAAATCCAAACAGTTTGGATTTTGAGTGAAAATGTGTAAAAACGGAGCCATAGAGGTGGCAGGCCCCAATCAAACAGTTCACATGCTGAAATGTAAAAACACAAAGATCAAACTGACAGTCTGAACCTCACCTGTCACACAGGGCTTCTCCGTGAGGTTCGCCTCTGACTTTAGCCTCGTCTTCCGTTTCACCTCGTATGGATCTGAAATGAGAAATGAAACGCTGTCACTGTTTAACAATAATCTGCTGCATCCGTTTTAGAATTTGTGAGCACTACGACTGGTAAAGAGGGGAGAGGGCTAGCTGATATGATGGAGAGAAGGAAGATGGATGTATTACGCATGACCAGGTGGAAAGGCCAGGAGCACTGGA
The DNA here is from genome assembly GCA_015108175.1 of Pelvicachromis taeniatus. Taxonomy (NCBI): domain Eukaryota; kingdom Metazoa; phylum Chordata; class Actinopteri; order Cichliformes; family Cichlidae; genus Pelvicachromis; species Pelvicachromis taeniatus. Next base: position 12,276 of record VURO01020003.1, read on the forward strand.
GGTGGATTCAAAATGTTCTATTGTGGTGTAGATAATGCTGTCGACGCACAGAGAGTCAGACAGGATCGCGGGTTTGAAGGTGGAAATCAAAGGGGTGGTTTTCAATGTTATCTGTGCGTGTGCCCCACAGGTTGGATGTCATTTAGAAGAGAGAGGGGAATTCTGGAGCAAGTTGGATCAAGTGGCAGAGAGTGTCCCCAAGGGGAGAGAAAGTAGGACAGACTTAAATGGACATGTAGGTGTAGGGCAGAGAGGCGATGAGGAGGTACTCAAGGAGGGAAATGCAGAAGGAAAGATGGTGGTGGCTGTGGTGAACACTTTAAGAGGAGAGAAGACCATATCGTGACATATATGTGTGGAGGAAGGTGCACCCAGGTTGACTGCATCTGCAAGGTGGGAAAATGTAGCCAATCAGCATCAGATGGTAGTCTCATGGACAACTTTGAATTAGTGTAGCACAGAGTTCAGGAAGGAGTTGTGAGAGGCCATCTCTGTTAGAGAAGAGTCACCAGATTACTAGGAAAGCACAACTAAATTGCTGAAGGAAACTGCAAGAGGGTGTTTGGTGTATGCTGCTGACGAAGGAAAGAGGACCTGGAGACCTAGTGGTGGACGTACAGGAAAGTATTCAAAGAAGCTTACGGTGAGTTGTATGTTGTATGTGAGGCTGGACACTAAGGAGATAAGGACTTGTATTGATTGGTTAGACAGAGTGATCAAGATGGAAAGGATGTGCAGCAGGATGGAAATGTACTAACGAGTAAGGAGAGTGTGCCAAGAAGGTGGAAGGAGTACTTTGAGAGAAAATAAGACAGGAGGACAGATGGAGGACAGTTAGTGAATTAGAAAATGCAGTGAGGAGGAAGTGAGGACAGGTATGAAGAGGATGAAGAACAGAAAGGGGGTTGGTCCTGATGACATAAGTGTGGAAGTGTGGAGATGTCTAGAAGAGAGGATAGTGGACTTTATAACCAGAAGAAGGAGGGAGACAGGCAGAAAAGTGAATCTGCAGGGAGTAGATATCAAGGAGGTTCATGATGTAGTGAAGGAGGACATGCACAGGTTTGGTGTGACAGAGGAGGATGTTAGGGAAATGGTGAGATGGAGGAAGATGATGCACTGTGGTGACCCCTAAAGGGAGCAGCCTAAGGAAGAAGCAGTCCAGTACTGACTGACCTCGATTGCAAGGCCGGTACTTGAATGTAACTGGCTCGCTCTCCATCTGGTCTGAGATACGACGCAGGGCCACGTCGACTTCAACTTCCTCAGTGAGGTCTTGGTCCTCGTAGGGCGGAGTCTTAAACACGATGGCGATCTGTCGGTGCACGTCTGTCTGGGCAAACTCCCCGTTCGCCTTCCACGACCCTCGCCTGAAGATGATCTCTATGTCGTCTGAGGACCAAACACACAAATCTCTTTAGTCAAGAAACATTAGAACATGTTTGTGTAGGTTCTCACTCATCCAGGTCATGGTAGTCTTAAGAAATTTTTTTTAGGTTCTTCAACAAGAAGCTTCTTCAGTTATAAAGACTGATGGGAGACCTGGGTTATATTACATTAGGTACACACAGTAATGGTCAGCACCTAGGCTCATGTGGCCCTCAACTCCAAGGCCACCTTCCCGTTAGCTTTAGGAAGCGAAGAAGCCTCTTAATTAAAAGAAACGAGGAAAATGTTCAAAGATTATCCAAAATACAAAGAAGATTAAATAAAATAAATAAATAAATAAAAACCTTTTTAGAGGAATTAAAAATTTTAATACTTTCATTCAAAGTAATTAGGTCACAAGAGTTTTCTTCTTTCAGCCGCTATATTTAGGCGATACCACCTGGAAACCACCTACGAATCCTCTTTCATCACATTCACACACCTCTTTGTGCTTTCTTGTTCTCTGACAGCATCTTTCTACCTGCACGTCTTCACTGCACATGTCCAAACAAACTCAGTCTCATCTTTCTTACTTTGTTCCAGAACCGTCCAACCCGAGCGGTCGCTGCGATGAGCTCCAAACATCTCAGCATGTCAACTTTTCATACAATGTAACTGATCTCTCAGCTGCCTTCTAAACTTTGACTTTCATGTTGGTATCCTTCTGTCACAACCCATCACCCTTTTCTTCACACCCCAGTTGTTCTGGATGGTTGACCCCAGGTATTTAAACTCATCCACCTTCACCTCCTCCTCCATCCTCACCAAAACACATTTTCTACCTTACTCCTTCTCACTTTCATTCCTTTTCTCTACATAGGAAACTCCCACAGCTCTCTGTGTAGACCGACACATCATATACAAACAGTCAGATCTCATCTGCCAGCTTAAGCAGAAAGCCGATCCTCTGTGCCTTCTCAAAATCACTTTAAACCAGTCTGTCACTCCTACCACACACTATTGTCTCAGTGCACCCATGCATATCCTGCACCGCTCTCACACGTTAGAGAGAAGTGTGAGAGTGGTGAGAGAGAACTCTAACACTTCTGACTTCCTCATGCGGCACCGCACCTCCTTTCTGGGCACCCTGTCACATGCTTTCTCTTAGTCAAGAAAAACACAATGTGACTCTTGACCTTCATCACACTTCTTTATAATATTTTATGTTGCAAAAGTGTGGGTGTGTGCGTTTTTGTTAATAATTCAATGACATAAATCTTATTTAACAGTTAACTAAAGCTCAGGAACTCTAAGCGTAAACTTAGATTGTAATGACGCGCTTTGTCGTGTTTCTGAATAGTGGAAACTGGACTTGTTTTATGTAATCTACTCCTGGAATTTAAAAAAAAAACTTTCCTGTTACCTTTCTGCACTTTGTCGCACAACATGTAGACCTCAGTCTTGCCGGTGCAGGGACCTTCAAAAAGGTTCAAATGGGTGATCTTCAGCTGTGATGTAGTTGTTGCCTCTGAAATTAAAAAAAAAAAACAAACATGCATGACAAAGCGTAAGAATAGGGAAGTGCACTGCCTTATTTTTGGCGCGGTTGGTTGAAACTGTGGTCAAGGCTCCTTGTTGAGTTTGTGTGGTTTTTGTCTTACTCTTGTCATAAATGGGCTTTGACACGACCGGGCTGAGGTGGTCTTTCCTGCCGTCCTGCCACTCGAGCTCGCACTGAAAGCACAGACGCACCGAATTCATGTCCATGTCTTCAATGCCCTTTGAATGTCCGGCTGAGGGGAGAAAAGAGACAGAATAATAAGAGGACAGAAGAAACTGCCTTTACATACGAGAATGAAGAGCAATGTGAAGATTAAGGTGCAGCGTGTTGGCATACGTCTCCCACTCACTCTGAAATGGGTCAATATTTAGGCTTCTTCGCTTCTGAAGCGAAATGTCCAGCTCTTTCCGCCTCACACACTGAATACCGAGGTTAGCGAAGCTGGGTGTAAAAACGAGGGGAAATATTCAAATAAAATGCAAAGACACAACACGAAATCTAAAGTGTCAGGGAACGGAGGCAGATTCTCACCTGTGACGTCGGTTGTTGTGAGGGTTGAATGTGACAAAGCAAATCCCTGAACTGTTTGGACAGTCTTTACCCACGAGGCAGTGGGGGTGAGGCCGGTGTGGGAGGTCTTTAGTCACCAAGGAAACTGTGACGCTGACCCTTTTTAAGCGGTCGATGGAACCCTGAATCTGAAAGAAAGAAAAGGACAAGATTTATAGAAAAAATCCAGAGTACATGTTTTTTCCAGATTTTCTTGATAGAAAATACAAAAAAAAAAAAAAAAAAAAATTTTTTTTTTTTCCCAAAAAAAA
>VURO01020010.1:0-18863 GCA_015108175.1 Pelvicachromis taeniatus
CGGACCTCCCGCGTCTCATCACTCGGCCAGCTGTTTCCAATCAGCCGTCATCTACGACTACCGGCTTTTAAGCTGGATGCGCGGTGACCGTCAAAATGGGATTATTACACTGAACTGGAACTGTCGGCTAGCGAACCTGCTAACTGTGATTTTCTGGTCTTTTACTTCCTCTCCTGGAGAGTCGGGCGGAGAGAAGTCTCTGGGAGCACCACTCGTGCACTGGGCTACCACAGACAAGGAGACACTCGGGAGCAAAGGAGGAGCACAATTGGGAACTGCATTATTTGTGAACTGTTGGAATACGTTTTGGAGCACTGTAAGTAAACGCACTGTCTTTTCACCTCAGTCTAAAAACCGCGCCTGGGTCCTCTTTCCCTCTCACTTCTGTGACAATTCCGTCTGAGAAGGGAATAAGAGCTGGTATCCAACAACCGCCGGTCTCTTTTAAATGCTGGGCCGGCCGAATAATTTTTTGAATAAACGCCGGGGCTACTATTGGAAGATATAGGGTATTAAGGTTTGGATGATAGTGGTATTGATTGGATACTAAGTATATACAGGGCCAGTATTGCTGATACTAATATTGGTACTTTTAACTTATAAACAAAACATACCTATTAGTTAAGTTTGCACAGACATGTGTCCTTTCTTATGACTGTCTGTGTGTCAGTGTGTGTGTTTTGTGCTCTCTCCACTCATATGCACCGCCCTTTGCAGCTGACTCCACTCAGCAATTAAGCCTGGGAGTATTTAAAGCAGAGGGAGTGGAGAACCTCAGTCTTTTAGTGCGTTTCTCTTTGCAGTGTGTGAGCTTATGGAGATTTGTGTGTTCAGTGTTTGCCAGCTATTTGATTAATTTCCCTTTTAGTGACGGGCTACTAAATTTTGTCGCATTTTTTTTACTTTTATGTGGTGATAGCAGTTGGGCATGGTTCTGACTTTACTTAAAAATATTGTTTTGTTCCTGAATCACCCAGAGACTTCTACTGTCACTTCCCCAGATCCCATAGACTTCCTGAGGAACATAACATGCACACTTTTGCAGAGTTTCTCTTCAGCAATAATCATGATGTAGCTGCAGGCACATAGATTGCCAAAAATCTGTAGTGCATGGATTTAAAGGAACGGCTTAATATGCAAGCATGCAATCAGTTAAGTGGTTTGATTGGATTGAATTCATATGGTTCTTTAGTCACACAGAATTTCTTCTACCTCTATTTGCATAGAGTGGACTGCCTCCTCGGCGAAAAAAGAAAAAGAATAAAAAATCCAGTACAAGACACTCGAGAAGACCTGCAAGTGCAAAACATCTCCTGTCTACTAATGTCACCATCTGTTTCCTGCATGACTAACCAGGACATGCAGGTCAAATGTTGTGTGGCTGGATCTACCTGCAGAGATGACAGCGAGCCATGCAAACAGACAAGAAGCTGCTGTCCTCCCCTCGTGGAGGTGAGCCAAACAGGGCTTTCGCTGTCTGACAGATAAACAATGCGAGCCACCAGAGAGGGCCGCAGCTTGTGCTGAAGCTACGAGAGCTGATTCAACACTTTGCAGCAAAAACAGATCTTTATTTACCACTGGCCGTGACATGTTTACAAAAAGCTCAGAGATTCATTTCAGTCACTTCACCGTAAGATATACACGTAGCATTTAATCATAGCGCTGCTCACCTTGTTGAGGAAATACAGTGAGAGCTGCAGCTCTTGTTGTTTTGACATTGCACTGATGTCAGGTAAACAGTGAGGATGCTTTTGTGGGCTGCATGTGTGAAGGTCTTCTCCACTTGGATTTGGCAACTTGCACAAAAGAGGACAAATGTAAGCCTGGCTCTCAGCGTTGTTTTAAGCGACAGATGACTAAAACTTTTTTTTATTATTTTTGCTGAAGAAATCCACTCTTTGTTTTTTCACCTGTTTTTGTAATAGGTCACATGACACCATGGTCTTGATGTATTGAGAGAACTGTCAGTGTTTTCAGAAAACAGGCCTTCAGACTGACAAGCAGTAAGTTTAGGTGTTTAAATATAAATATGAAATATCAAATCTGAGAATTTTCTTTACAGGATCTAATCAGTCTGCGGTTCCCAGTTCACCTCCACAACCCTGAAGCCAGCCTGTGATCTACAGCAAAAATCAATCAGTCTGACCCCAACGCTGACTGCTCCTTTAATAGATTACATGTTTACTTTCATAAAGTTTCATCTCTTTTCCCACAGAGAGGCTAAAAATAGAAATACTACAGGAAAAAAAAATAGTTCCATGTTTGCTACAGGTTTTTCCATTGGCACTGGCACAGCACACATTGCTACTAATGGTTGCCACAGTGCGTATATTTATTGCTATTTACATGAGGAAAAACTCCAGGGGGAAAAGTGGTTTAAATAAAAATGTAAGACTTGTCGTAAAATCTGTGCTCTGGTGTGCAAAACTGGATTCTAAAAGTGATACTCTTACTAAAGTCTACATTTTAGTTATTACACTGTTGTCGCCGACTGCTTAACAGAGATGATGAGTGTTGTTTATCGAGCAAAAATGCCAAACGTTCACAGCTTTTAGATCGTTAATTGAGAAATCATGAAGGTCATTTTTCTTGAACTTGCCTTCTTCCAGTGAGTATTCAAAATCATAGGAAAATAATCAAAAACCATTCCTGGAGCTTTGTGTGCTCAACTTTCACTCATTTCTCCATATTCTCAATATTTTACACAAACAATTGATTTTGTGAAAATATGGATTAATACTCTGCCTCCTTTCAAGCCAGCTTAAAAATATATGAGGCTTGTTGCTCATCTCAGTCAATATAAATCTAAATTTATACCTGATTTAATTTGGCTAATCTCCCCTTCAAGGTAATATTATTGTGCACATCTGGAACACTTCCAGCGTAGCTGTTTTTAGCACACTCCTCCAAAGTCCCATTATGACCTCTTGCACTTTTGTATCTACAATTTCACAGAGCAAACTCAGCAAACATCAGCTGCTGTGCGATCCAGCTGATTACTGTTTATGCAAACATGGTCTTTGGTTACATCCAGAAACCAAAGAGCAGCTTTCGCCGGAAGAGTCCACAGTGTCCAAGGACAAAGGTGGTACTGCCAGGAGAAATTAGTGGGGATTTTCAACATTTATTTATTCATTCCTCATGGAGAGTTTTCCAACACTGATATGTACTTTAACCTCCTGAAGCATCTGAGAGATGACATTTGGTACAAACCATCTGAACAGTGTATAGAAAAAGATTTTTTTTTTTTAGCTACACCAACAAAATCCATGCTGAACACCTGCCACACATGCCAGATTGGATTGCCTCTGACTTCATCCTCTTCTCTTTAAAAAATCCAAGATGATCGGTTCCAGTTTCAACACCACACATCACAGAACCAGAGCTGCAAGGGGGTATAATGGGACTTCCAGGCAGTAACCTAAAAGTAACAGCCACGTTAAAAGTGCTGTAATGCTGCCCAAGGCGATATTCTTGAAGAAGAGATTGGGCAAATTTAAATCCCTTGTAGTTTTTTTTATTTTTCTGGGCATACAAAGAACTTTACCCTCACACCACATAAGTCTTTTATTAGTCTTCAGTTTGGTAGGTTAGTGCATTTATAAAAAAAGACGAGAGGGGTCATGGATGCCTCCTTATTTAAGCCGTGATGCAACCTTGTTCATCTTAAGAGCATCAATTGTTTGATTTGCTGTTTTGTAATCTTCCTCGTCAATATGTTTTTTAGGACTTCTCAAAAAAAGCCACTTGAAAAAGCTTCTTTGACCATCTGCCTCATAGAAGGGCTCACTGTGGAGTTTGTGATGATACCGGTCCACAAACACAGTCACAAGCAACATAGAGGTGCATCTTCATACACAGGACTGGGTGGTAAAGCTGTAGACACATTAGGTGCTACTGTTCGTAGGCTATGCTTTAAATTTATACAAAATAGCCTAATGCTGAGCATGTTTTGGATGAAGTATGACTTTAAGCTCCACAGATATTTAATATTACATGGTGGTAAAACTTCTTGAATCTCTCCACAGTCTCGGAAATGCTTGATCACCTCCCGGACTAATTTAGTTTTTGTGTCCTATTTTGTAACATTGCCTTTTTTTGTCGTCTGATCGCCATCTTTCAGAAACTTCCTGAGAGTCTGCACTTTGGGTAGCATCTTTAAGCTCCTTGCTCATAGTAATTTTTCACAGCTCCACGTTTTAGCAGTCTCTGATTAGTGAAATCCTGGGCCATTTGTCATGGGAGACGCAACAGGCTGAATATTTCTGACCAAGTTGTGACATGACCTGCAGGTACGCTGTGCAATTAAGAGCAGCACTTCATAAAATAGTCAGTTTTCCCCACAACTACGCGTCACCGTTGGGGTAAAAATAAATAACAGTGGGATGAAGCATGAGGGGTATCCTAAATGGAGCTCTCATCGGGTTGCAAGTCCAGCTGTGTGTGTTTCCTTTTCTCCAGGATCCTGTTGAGCTCCTCTGTGAAGGAATGGTAGAGCGGGGACATACCGTCAGGGTCGGCCTGCCTCAGCAGCATGTAGCTGTTTCCGTTCATCTTCCTCAGCACGCTGGGCAGAGTGGCCGAGAGCCCGTTGGCGTAGTCCATGTTGGGAAGCGGGGGTGGCATAGGAAGAGGAGGAGCCGGAGGAGGTGTTTTAGCTGGAGACATCTGGCCTTCACCTGGCACTATCTGGAGGAAGCCATCACCCATGTCCCCAAAGGTCGGCACTGAGATGGACCGACGACCCTGACGGCCGTTGCAGTGGCTGGAGATGGTTTTAAGTTCAAGGTGGGAGCTCCTTTTTCTCTCAGAGGCACCTAGGACTTGGAGACCTTGCTGAGAGAACTTCCGATCATGAGAGGCCCGTCTAGTGCAGAAGCTTACATAAAGAAGGACCACAGTCAACACCAAGCAAAGCCCACCAAGAACCGCCACCAGAGAGATGTACACGGCCTCCATGTGCCTGTAGGTCTGAAACTCAGGTCTTGAAGGAAGTGGGGCAGGAGGCGAGGGCAAGGGCTGCTCAGTGGGGCTGCCGGTAGAGAAAACAGTCGGGCTGGAAACTGTAGTGGGGTTAGTTGTGGCTGTGGGTTCCACGGGGAAGTACGGATCTGTGTGAACCCTTACTGTGTAGAGATAAACCAGGACTGAGACCGAGTTCTCGAGAGCAAAGCAGCGGTAAATGCCGCTCTGCTGGGTGCGAGCTCCGATTATCAGGAGGCCATCTGTGCCGATCCGATAGCCTGAATTGAGGTCGTATCCCTGGAGCTCCCTGCCGTTTAGCGTCCAGCGTGGAGTTGCCAGGTTGGAGCGTAGTTCACACTGGAGTAACACGTCGTCACCCGACATCACAGAACGCCTCCGATGGACCACTGAGGATAAAAACGAGAGGACGAGAGACGGAGTTAAAAAGAAGAGGGAAGTGAGGAAGACAGAAGACTAGTGGATGAAGACTGTGAGAGATGGCGTGAAACAAATGCAGGTAGACAGAGCAATGAAAACACAAGATGTCGGGTCACCAAGGTTGCGATTTAAAAGTGAAGGTGAGCAACGTGTGCAACACGAGCATCGCTTTCCATCACGTTTCTTAAGCTGCTTTAAATGTAGCGAGCCCTGCAGTGCAGCCGGCAGGCCCGTCTGACCTCCAGCAAGAGAGGAACTGATTAAAATGTGTAAGCTGGGACCTGGGGGATGGGTAGGGAACATACACCTAATAAAATCCCTTAATAGATACTAAAAGCTTTAGTTTTCTGGCAGAGAAGGAAGATGTTGGAGTTTTTTTAACCCCATCATCCGTGAGAGAGTCAGAAAAACATATCAAGGGGGGAGGACGGTAAGATACAATGAAGAACAAATCTTCTTTTAAAAATGAACTAAGACGCCGTGGCATAATGGATTTACAGTGTGGAAGTGAAGTGCACGTGAATGTGTGAAGCAACACGTACCATTTCCTGAATTCTCCTTGCAGCCCCTGACCCCTCTCAAGATATCCTGGGTTAGGTTGGACCTGCAATAGTAATTAAGAAAAATTAGCATTTAACCTTCATTAAACCAGGAGATAAGCGTAAGAAAAAAAGAAGAGTGCCTTCTGAGAGTGTCCCAGCTAAGATAAGCATAAATAACAGCGAGGTATAAAAAATGCAGCAAAACTCTGATAAACAGAAACGTGATTGCCATATCGCGAAGAAGATTTCTCCAATCAAGATTTTGACACAAAACAACCCGAAAGCTGCAAATAGTGAGCCATTTCTGCAGCAAAGGCTTAATGTCACAAAAAGAGATACAGATTTTCCATGTTAAATGTTGGTGTGGGTTCCCAACAATAAGAGAAGGATACCTAAATGCTTTTTTTTACGCAGCCCACTGCGGATTAGTACTAGGGATAAATTCCCCATCTCCTCCTTTATAGAAGGATTAGTATAACAAAATGTTTTTCAAAGAAATACTATGGATATTGTAAACTAATAAGCTTTAAGAAGTAAGCATTACCATCCAAATCTCTTTGCTGCTTTCTTTGGATGTGATGCAGCCGCCAAAGTATAAAACAAATCCACGGGGAGGGCCGAAGTGTCTGCTGCGGTAATGGAGATTAAGATGTCTCCTACTCACTCATGCAGAGTTAATGAAGAGAGGCACAAACAGTCCCCAGTGCAAAGAGTGAACACAAGCATGCCTGTCTACTGTCATGTACAGCATGCAGTATTTTTCCCACTGGAATTAATTTACAAAATTTCGGTAAGATCCTAGTGAACAAAGGTGGAATATAATTCTTGCATAGACCTGCATATCCTGGAGCCTATTACACCTGATGCTGGGCAACAGTTAGGATACACCTGGATGGTTTGACAATCCTGTAAAACTGCTCAGTGATATTACATATGATTCCACCTGCAATAACGTGGCAGCAACGCAGCACATGTAAGCATGGAGACATGGTCAAGTTGACCTGCTAAAGTTCAAACTGGGTGTCAGAATGAGGAAGAAAGCTGAGTTAAGGCACTTTGAATGTTACATGGTTGTTGGTGCCAGATTGTTTGGTCTGAGTACTTTAAAAACTGGCGATCTACAGAGATTTTCCCACACAAACATCCCTAGAGTTTACAGAGAATGAGCCAAAAAAGAGAAAATATTTTCTGGGAGAAAATTCCTTGTTGAAGTCAGAGGTCAGAAGAGAATAACCAGACTTCTTTGAGCCGACAGGATAACAAGACTAACTCAAATAATCACTCGTTGCGATTAAGGAATGTGGGAGAGTATCTATGAATGCACAACCCGTTAAACCTTAAAGTAGTTGGGCTACAGCAACAGAAGACCACACCAGGTGCCACTCCTGATAGCTAAGAATAGAAAACGACTAGAACTCATAGGATCAGAGTTTGGCGTAAAGAACATGGAGGCACACATCCATTCTGCCTTATATCAACAGCTCAGACTGCTGGTGGTGTAAATGTGGGGGATATTTTATTGGCATATAGCCCACGGAGAACTAAGGCAGCTCTGAATGCAAAAGGGCGTCCAAATGGCACTAACAAGGTATACCTCCTGAAGCTTTCGATGAGTGTACATTAACATTTATCTAATATTTAAAGTTTGAATTATTATGGTGTAGCAGTTGTACAAGTTTCTCTCGTGTAAATATTTCAGATGGGGATATGTATGTAATAAGTAAAATGTTACTGAAAGAGGAAATACGCAATTTCACTCACTTCCACCCTGTTTGTTTTTCAGTTCTACATGCTGAGCTACATGTGACATAAAGACTGAAATCATATCCAAATGGGTGGGGTTTTTCTTTTGTGTGTGCGTACTTGAAATTCAAAACTTCCCATTATGGGTGAAGCTCCTGCTGAGCTGAACAGAGCTGATGAGAAAAATCCAGGTCAACTACATTGTCTTAGACCTGCTTTCATAGAAAATTTGTTGGAGGGATACAGAAGCTGTATAAATAATTAACTGTGCTCTGGTATTGTTTGGCCCAGAAGGAAGAAATAAACATGTGCCAAAAAAGGTCATGTAATGCAAAAATGTACCGCACAAAAAGTTAATCAAACCTAATCACTTCTCCCTGATCTCCTGCATTTTTGTTTCCAGAGGGCTTAATGGTAATGATATGTTAAATTAACATGCCATCAGTTATGAGCAGTTCCCCACATTATTTAACAGTTACAATGCAGATGTAGAAAAACATCTCTAAATAAAAAGTAAATTTTATGCTCTGATATAAATTCTGATATAAAATTAACAGAAAAGACAAAAAAGCGGGACAAAACAGAGACTACAGAGCAGAGGGAACAGGTGGAGCTCCGGAGGAGGTTTAGGGAAGTATAGATTCAGGATCTACGGACTGCAAAGCAAATGTATCTTGTTTGTTTTCTGCAAGATCTCTGTAACCCCATTTTTTTCATGCACTGTGTAATTATGCATGTGTGTGTCAATAAAATACAGCGAGTCTGTCTCCTTACTGGAAACATTCATGTTTAAAGGTTTTGAGTGCAGGTCCCCTTACTTTTGTACACGTGAAGATATTTCCACACACACTTTCCCATCCCAGCCACAGAAGGGGTCTCTGGCGAACACACAGTCATAACAGGAAGTGTACCTCTTGCAGGTTGACATCGGTACCTGTACGACTCCAGAGTGGGACCCAACATAGACACTCCTCTGTAAAACAGGAGCATATTTGAAAGATTTTTCCTCATGATAAATATTGTAACGCACTTTAGTATAAGCTGTGTATTTCATCAGTTATTAATGGGAGGAGAAGAAAAGAGTTCCATCTCCTTTTTTGGCATATGACAGGGATTTAGGCTCAAAGGTTGCCCATTTTCATTTACATATAAATCCTTATTCTGTTAACATACTGTGTGACTGTAGATACATTTAAACCTACCAGAGCTGAGGAGATGACCATGCTCTCTATGGGCTGTGGGTCATCAAACAGCTGCAGCTCTTCTATGATATGCATTTCTCCATCGATGTCCACAGCTCTATGCAGCCAGCCATCATCTGCAAGAACAGAAAAAACCATGTTGAGCTAACCTGAGATGAGAATATGACAAAATGCTGGCTGTATAAACACTACTTTTACTGATGTAACCACTCGGTCTGAAACTCGTCCTAGTGCCAATTCTTTCTAAAGACTAGCAAGAGGAGAGTCCACTGATTATAAAAAGAATTCAAATTGAAGAAGTCTATGAGAAGTGAGAATGACCCTAGTTTTCACTTGGTTTAATACCTCGGTAAATGCTATGCTGATTGCTTTATAGTCTCCGTTGCTCGTTCATTAATCCATTGTTAGTCAAACTTGGGCTCTTTTGTGTGGTGTTGGCATGGTTTTCCACGCTTGCACTGGTTTCTCTAGTTTCTCCTACCACTGAAAAAACATGCTGTGTAACGTTGCCTGTGTCAGCACAGGACATGCTTGCATAAAAGCTCAGTCTCAAGAATTTCACTTTGAGTCGAAATAAAGGTTTAATAAGAATAGAGCGAAATGACAGCAGCCTAAATCGTTCACTCCTGTCTTGCGTCATACGTCTGAAGTATGTTTTAACTGGGACTACACCAAATAGGTCTAACCCCTAACTTCCTAACAGAGCCACTAGCACAACTGCAGACTGTTTCTGTACTCTATTGTTATTTCAAGGGAAAGCTAAATGAAGACATCTTTGGTTATTTAATTGGATTTCTTGTATGAAACTCACCAGTTCCCAAAAACAGAACAGTGTAAATATTTCCGTCCAGTGCCGGCTCTTTGTGCACTGCTATCTTGACATAGTTGACACTTCTTTTGAACATGAGAGGGCGCACACCTATTGGGTGCACCTGTTTGGCCATCAGCGGGTGCCTTCTGGCAAAGGTGAGGACATTGTCTGGGAGATCTCGAGATGAGTTGATGTTCTGGGACCTGTGCACATCTGTTATACACTAGAGATACAGACAGAACAAAAAGACTAAAAATACAGAACATAACAATCGCTGATGATGGTGGAGAGAAAGTTAATGCATTAAAACTTACTGAGCCAGGTCTTGGTTCTGGGACTTTTCCTGTGTACTCCCTCCATTTTGAGTCTTGCACCTCCATGTACGGCCCTTCGAAAACCTTCTGCACATCTGAGAAGGCATACTGGCAGATAGCAGACGCTTTGATATTCTTCCTGAAAGACAATCCCCAACACCCCAAAGACATGTCCAAGGGACACACTCAGGATTAATGACTCAAAGCTGAAAAAAAGAGGCAGTTGCTGGATTGAATTTCAGAAGCATCACAGATCACCGGGTCTCACTGACAGGCGAAAAGTTAACTAGCTGACTCTTTATTCTCTGAAAACTGTGGGTACTGTGGTGGGGTTTTTTTTTCTTTCCACACTGGCATGTGGGAGTGACATCACTGACAGGTGTGTAATTTTACCCCTTTATCTCTTCCAGAGGGATGCGTTTTCAACACTAGCATACAGTGCAAAAGTACCCACTCTTTGTGAGTCATAAATAAAACAACCTATTTGTGGTTTTGGTCCTGCGGCTGTGAAAAAAAGGAAGATGATTTTGTCCAACAGCATGAGTTATTAGTTGCAAACCAGGTAAACCTCAATCTTGACCCCTAAAGGTGAGATTAGTAATGGGTGGGAAATGTCTTTGTCACATTCTCTAGGCCATTGTGTAGTCAAAGTCTTCAAAAGCATCAAAGTGCAAAAAATAAAAGTGAACTGAGACTAGAATGTGTCTTGAATCTGCCAGGAAGTACCCCTCAGGGGCTTAGTCATTCTTACACATCTGAGTCTGATGCATAGTGATGACTACTACTCACATATATGAGAAAGAAAGAAAGAAAGAAAGAAAGAAAGAAAGAAAGAAAGAAAGAAAGAAAGAAAGAAAGAAAGAAAGAAAGAAAGAAAGAAGAGAGCTAGCAATAAAGAAAGAACAAAAGAAAGAAAGCTGGCGACTAAATAGGACCTAGAAAATTACAAACCACAAAAGTTGGAAAGCTGGAGTAATCAAGACAGAGAGATAAAAACACGAAAGCAACAACCAAGAAACAAGACAAAAGAAAGAAAGCTGGCAACCAATGAAGAAAGAAACTATACTTCAATCTTCTGTTTATCCTAATCAGGGTTGTCGGGCGGCTGGAACCTATTCCAGCTATCATAGGGCGAGAGGTAGGGTACACCCTGGACAGGTCTCCAGTCTACTCAGAGGTTAATGCAGAGAAACACATACCATTCACAACAACTAAGCTAACCCCACTAGCTGCATGTCTTTGGACTGTGGGAGAAAGCTGAAGTACTCAGAGCGAACGTAGGCAGATAAAACATGCAGACTTCAGACAGAAAGACCCCGGGCAGATGGTGGATTGGAACCCTGGACATTTTTACAATGAGGCAACCACTGCGGCAGCCCAAAAGCCACCAAAATACAAAAAAGAAAGAAAGCTAGTAATAAAGAAAGAATGTAAAGTGGAAAAAAAAACAAGAATAACAAAAGAAATGAAGGGCAAGAAAAGAGGGAAAGAATGAATAGCTGCTGCAGTGAATAAGAGGACACACACTGGTGTCAACGAAACTACAGCAGTGGAAAAATGTAACGAAGCAAGGGAGAAACAGATAATATATGTCTCATTGCAATGCTATCCTCACCATCAGAATCTAAACACCCCTGGGACAGTTTTATGCAGCATGACTCTGCATATCAGCATAAACACACACTCAGATCACATCACATTTTCCATTGGCAGTCATCTTCCTCACGCCCACGTACACACACACACACACATGAGCTCTCACCGCAGCCTGGCTGCTTTTCTATTGATAAGAACTCACCTAGGATTTGAAATAATGACTTTTTCCTCATTATCAGTTAATCTGCTGATTACGTTTACGATCAATCGTCTAATCTTTACGATGTCAGAATGTAGAGAAAAGATCCAGAGCACCGAAAGATATGTTGAAATGCATGGATTTGTCTGACATCCGGTGTAAAATCCAACAATATTTGATATGCGACGACATAACACAGGGAAAAGCAACAAATACCCAAAACAGTGGAGCACAAACCACAAGCAGTGTTACTTAATTTGATGACTTCATTGAGTTGTGTTAAAGGATTATTTGTTGATTAGTTCATCTCTGAATTAAATGTTTGGGGAAGAAACCATTTCGTTCATCGTCTGAATAAAACAGACCTCGTGGTGTCTCAGAAGAGGAATTAACATCACATTTACTTCCAGCTGAATATCACATTTTTGTTTCTCTGTTTTTTACGTCTTGATGCAACATAATGCAATAGTGCACGTCCACTGTTGCACTAATCTTTCTATGAGGAAATTCATAAAGAAATAATTGTCCCCTTTTGGAGTAAAACAACCTGGATGGCCTGCTCAGAGCTAACGAGGTAAAGACTTTATTACGCGATATCAGATCGTCCCCTCAGCTAGGCTGCATTACCTCTTGTAGTAACGGAATAACAGTCATTGTTGGGTGTTGTGTCCACATAGTTTTGGCCATCCAAGTACAGGCCGACACACTGGCACAGTCCCAAGTTTTATACACTCACATCTGTTCACTTTCAGCTTCCAAATAGATTTTTTTCAGAGCTGAATGCTTAAATGAGTGTTTAAATTGTAAATTAGTGTGATATTTAGAGGCTGGCAGGTTATCCATTAAAACCTTTTTTTAAATTTAAAACCTAAGTAGCTCAGAAACAAACAAAAAAAAACAAAAAAAATGCCATCTGAAAAAAGGAAAACCACTGAGCAAACAGTGTTTGACTGCAGATATATTCTGTTTCACATGCTGCACATAACTACTTGACTGAGTTCAGAGAAGAGAAATGCAGATAAGCATTCAAATTTATGGGATCTCCTCCTACACACGCTGCACTATATCCCATTACATTTAACCTTATTTTTAAGGCTTCAGCTCACTGGACTTGAGCTTATGAAATCGTAAACAAAGGATGTTTAAATCTGACCAGCTTATCCCACTGAGCGATTATTAAAAGTTTTAACGATGTGCGTAATTGACCACATTTTAACAATGATTTTTAAAACAGTTCCAGTACCTCATTACACTAATAAATATATCAACGACAACACCACAAAAACACACTGGGAAAACTATTTTTTGGTCAAGACTTTTGTTTGGTTTACAAATACTGGAGAATTAAGTAAGTTCCTTTTCTCAACCACAGCAACACCAAATATTATAAATGCCTGCTTTAAACCTACGAGTTAATCATTCTGGCTATTGCCAAGTGAATACAACATCTGACAGAAAACTAAAGACAGTGACAGATGATCTTTTTTTAGTTTTATAGTAATGTTGGGACCATAATGCACCAATTAAATACCATGTTGCATATAATAGGACTTGGAATTGGGCAGCTGAAACAGCAGACTTCACACAAAACAGTCTACTGAGGCCACATTAACAGCAAAGACGGGACATTTTCTCATAGACTTCTTAGAGAAGCTGCGCCCTCGGTAACCATTAAAAAGTTTGCAGATTCATTTTTCACTCTTGGTCACTTCACTTCTCAGACATCCATCTATGGTTCAAAGCCATAACGTTGTTTACTGCCCATGTGCAATGGATGCTGAGCGCTTTGAGTTTGGATCTCAGTCATTAATTTCTGGACGTTGATGCTCTATACCAAGACATATTCTGAAAATTGTTCTGAAAGTCTGAATCTTTGCATGAATTATACAAATGTTCTCAGATGTTTGGGTGTGTAAGTTGAAATTTTGAGATGCCTAACTCACAATTAGATAATAAATTGAAGTTTTAAGTTATAGATTACAAATAATTTTGTTTTCTTTTTTAATTTTGTAGAAACAATCACTAGTTTCTAGTCTGATCTAATATACTGTAACACATTATTCTTTCATCCCCCCAAAAATACTACATATTTGTAGAGCATAAATGAGTCAAAATCAGCTCTTACCATTCCAGACCAAAGACACCATAAAAAACGCTGCTGCGAGCGTCTCGCTCCTGCAGGACGAACACGTCACGCAGGATGTTGAGGTGCAGCTCATACTCTGGGACTGAGCACATCATTCTGGCCTTGAGGAACGAGGTCCACTTCCTCTGCAAAGTCCTCTGGCCTCCCCAGTCAGTCTGCAGAGAGAGAGGAGACAGGGGACGAATTAATTGATGTAAAGACAAACAGCACAATTATTTTAAGGATGCACAAACAATGCATTTATATAAGAAAAGACCAATAGAGCCAATTGTATTTTAGAGATTATGCAGATATAATGAATATATAGGGAGGAGCTGAATGTTGGTATTCAAACTCAGTGTCCCTAGTGTAGCACATTTCTCTGATTGCATTTCAGTAGCAGTGGGAGGTAAGGCTGTAAGTCATTTTTCTCCCTAAAAGAGTAATTTGGCACACCTCATTTAGATAAGATAAAAAAAGAGATGGAGAAGATTTTTTTCTTTGTTTGTCTGTATTAGAGGTTCTCATCTTTCTTTATTTGTGGCTTTAGGGGACATCTGTTGTTCATCAAAAGCCTCTGCCTGCATTGGCCTCCCACACAAGAAAGCCAAAGTAAATCAACATAAGATATACACTTAAAACCTTAGCAGCGCTTCTGTCAATAATACCAATTCAATTTATGGCACAAGACAAATGAAAGAAGAGACGAAAAGGAGTGCAGACAGATGAATCCAGTCTTTAAATTTCATTCATTTGACAGAACGAAATCTGTAGAGACGTGAAAGCAACAAATAAGCATTTCTTACAGAGATGATAGCAGGTTATTACTGTGGGAAGAGCTAAAGGGATGCAGTGGCAGATTACAGTCTCTGTCAATCAGCACACAGTCAGGGGTCACTGGGCTGTCATGAGGTAAAATTTAAGGCAGTAATAGTGAAGAATCCAAGCATAGAAGATATACCAGAGGGGGAATTAACCCTAGATGAGCCTGTGCTGCAGTTTATCCTCAAAATGCGACTGAGAAAAAAAAAAAAAATCAAACTATAGCGCCTGTCTCTTTACTGGAGATGTATAGAAAGACAAAATGCTAAATAATGTCAAACTGGCACCTAGTTCTGTTTTTTGGAAAGGTCTTGTTTTCATGTCATCATGTCTCTTCTTTGTTGAAAGTAGGGCATGACTGGCGAGGAAGTAGAAGCTGTCTGGCTGGGAAGTGAGAAGCAGAAGAGGACAACCGGTTAGGCAACTCAAAAATGGCAAGTCGTCAGAGGTTTCAGGCCAGAGGCTACTGCCAGAGCCGTCACTATCTGTGGATCTGCCATCAACCAGCGTGCTGCCTGGCCGCCATGGGGGCTGAGCTGGGGACCGCTCGACATCTGCATGTGCTGCCATGGCCTAGTTCAGACTGAGTTATTACACTCGACTGCTCTGACAACTCCACAGTGCTGGTGAAGACAGAGGAAGAGCCCAGACCTTATTTCCAGAAATGACTTCTTTTGAATGCAGTGAGAATGAAGACAAGACACAGTGAGTGTGTATATGGGTTTAAAAAGTAAGAGGGCAGTGGAAACAGGACAAAAAGAGAGAGAAATATGCTCAACAGAAGTGCTCGAGAATCATTTTAATGGAAATAAAATGATATGTGTTTTCAGCAAAGCAGCAGAGACTCTCGTGGAAAAGACCAACAGCAGACAGCAATGTGAAAATCAATACTGGGTGTTTAAACCTTTAGCAACCTGTTTTTCATACTAAAAGATTCAAAGCTTGAGGCATTTTTTTTCAATGAACTGTTACAGTGAAAATAGTGTCCAGACTACCAGTGTACTGTGTACATAATTGAAAAGCAACAAACTCATGCTGCTGCTGTTTCTATTGTAAGAATAAAATCACCTGGACACCAGTAATCATTCACTCACACTCTGTCCACCCATTTATCCCTATTTTTTTCAACCATTTATCCAACTTAGTGGTCATAGGGGGCTGGAACTTTTCCCAGCTTTCATGGTGTGAGAGGCAGTGTACATCCTGGACGCTGTGAAGCCAGTCTATCACAGGGCCAACACACAGAGAGCCAAGATCATTTATTACTCCCTATTAAAGGGAATTTATTGTGGACTATGAGACTATATGAAAAATGAATTTAAAAACTGCCACTTTTAAGCACGATTAGTCATTTTCTCAACACCATTAACTGTGCCAATGCTGTCACACAATTAAAACGTCACACATCAATGTCAAATAAACACTATTTACCCCAAATTTTCCCAATCATTCTCCCCAGTCTAGTCTGCTAAGCACTCACCCCCCCTTTGAAACTTGCCAGGAACCATGAAGAAAGCTCAACATAGCCACGCTTACATTAGCAGGCTTGTCAAAACCTAAAACCCCAATCAGGGATAAGGGGTATGACAATGGCAGTTATCAACTTTCTGTGATAAGCTGGGCTTTCTGCTTCAGGCTCTGTGCACGCTCACATGAAAAGGAGCATTTCACACATCATATTGACTCTTCAGCACAAAGTGATCCCCATGAGTGACACCTACGCCAATCAGACACATTATCAGATGAAAGCGTTGATGACAAAATGGTTACGAATGTTTATAAAGAAAATAAAAGATGTAACAGTAAAATGCAACACTGATGGAAATAAGACAAAAGAATAATGCTGCTATTCCAGCAGTGCAAAACAGACTTAATAGCAGAGTAGAGTCAAGTAAGAAAGTTTTTACTTTCATACTTAATTCATCAGCAATATAAAAATTTACTGAAACTCTGTTTTAAACTGAAACTCTGACCATAGCCTACTCCCGACCAGGTTGTGTGTTCAGCACATGTTACCATGGTGATTTAACCACAAAATTTAGTGACACAAAAAATTCTGACTTTATGCTCAACATAGCTTGCTCTGTAGTACACTCAAATTATCTTACTTGGGAAGCTTTCCAGAGTTCCTTATACTTGTACTGTGCTCCATTTTTTGATGGAGCACATTTGCTGGCTGCTTGTTTCCTCTTTTGATTAAAAACATTTGGATTCCCCTTAGAGCCATTACTTTGAGAGGAGTATATAAATGGTAAGTAAAATTTACTATACGTTTGGTCAGCCAGGTAGCAAACAATTCAGGCAAAGGTCAAGGAGATCAATTCCAAGTACAAAGAAAGGTCCAAAACTATGGAAGAAAGAAAGGTGAAATGGAAAAAGAAAACAATAGACAACCTGGCTGGAACAAAAGAAATATGGGCACAGAGGAGACAGGAAATGATGCAAAGACAGGAAGAACGGCTTAAGAAACTGAATCAAAGTGTATATTTTCAAAATAAAACAGCAACTGTGATGTTAAAGTATTGGTGTCGGAAAATGGTTTACACCATTTGATTGTGAAGCCATCAAACAATAATTCAACAATTCATGTACCGTGCTTCAAGCTTCAACATCATGAAGCACGTCAAGGATTTAAATGTGTGTGTGTGAGATAAAAGTGTCATGTCTGGCTGGCTGTGTGCAGGTAGGAACGAGGACAGGACCCAAAATGCAGACACTCAGAGTGGAGCTCAAAAAACAGCTTTATTGCTGACTTTACAAAAATACAAAAGCAAACCAGGAAATAAATATAATCTACAAGGAAACACAGGGAACCACAAGGAGGAACACAGCATCGGGGGTGTGAGGTTAACGACGTGACAGGGAGCACAGAAAGCACAGGACTTAAATACACAAGACATAACGAGGCGGAACGAGAGGCAGGAGGTGAACACGGCTGGGAGACATCAGGGCTAACGAGAACAAGGAAGCAAAACTAGAGATGCAGACATGAGACAAGGACCTTCAAAGTAAAACAGGAAACACAAAAACACAGAGACAGACTCAGAGACATGGCTAAACACAGGGGCTTGACTACAGAGGGAACACAGGCAGGGGAGCGACAGAGACAGAACACAACACCACACTAGTCAAAACCTGGGATATAAATAATCAAAACTGCACACAAAGAAAACAGAATAAACCAAGGAGCAGCAAAACCAAAACACAGACAGCAAAATAACAGGAAAACAACAGTGGAGAAAACTGAACACAAAAACAAGGGAACACAGAGCATGAGGGCAAGTGGACCTGAACAGTATAGAAAACAACAAACTGAAAACGCTGGGTCAGGAGACCCAGGATCATGACATAAAAGGATATGAACAAACTTTAGCATCTGCTTCTCTTTGAAGCCACGTTGCATTCATGTCAGTGTCCGCAATAACATCTTTCCAAGTTAAGCTTAGAAACATTATTATTATAAAACTAACAGCAGCACAAGGTCAAAAGGTCCACACTGAGAATAAGCAAATTGTGGTTCTCACGAGAGATAAGTCTATGAAAATTCCAGTCACACTGAGAATGGTGTGACTGAAAAAGAAAGCTTCAAAGTTTTCAAACTACCCCATATGTTTCAGATAATTTATTTATGGCTGAATAAATGAATATCGAGGAAAACACACAGCGTGTGAGCAATCAGCGTCCCAACTTGATATCCTGCCATCAACCTCTTGTGCACGGTTGGGCTTTAAAAAGCAGGTATCTGAATTTTAATTCATGCTAAACCTGAACTGGACTCTGTGAGAATTATTAATTAGGGTATCAGAGGCAAAACGTTTTAAAATCATGTAGCCTCCGAGAACACAGAAGCCTCTCTTTTTTTCGTCGTGTTACTTTTCACCTTCCCTAACCGCCTGCTGTTTGGGGACGCTGATGCTGCTCTCTTACTCCCCAGTAGTCAAAAATCACAGCTTTGAGGTCTTCATTTATATGTCTTGTCAAATCATAATCAGCACTCATGTACTCAATGACAAAAAGCCATCAGTTTTATGGGTGGATTAAGCCAGAAATCTTTGATCTTTAAAGTGGCTGGAAAGTACAAAGTTCTTACATCGTGAGGCACT
>VURO01020011.1:0-10145 GCA_015108175.1 Pelvicachromis taeniatus
TACACACACACCACACACACACACACACACACACACACACACACACACACACACACACACACACACACACACACACACACACACACACACACACACACACACACACACACACACACACACACACACACACACACACACACGTGGATGCATATGAGCAGATATTGTACCAATACCACACCACATACAACTCCACAATGTTAGCAGGAAACACTACAAATGCAGGCACACTTCCTGTACCTGTGCTGGTAAACGGGGCCTAAGTGATCACTTCAAATGTTTAGTGTGCAGACTGTGAGACTCAGTGCGTGTGTGTGTCCTTCCTGTGTGTGTCTGTTATCACTCTGTTTCCCTTTGTTTGGTTATGTGTGCATCGTATGTCTACAGTTGTGAACGGTTAATGCGCACATCATATATCCACAGCATTACAATGAATTTTCAGCGTGTGGGTGCTTGCCATCAAACAGTCCATTAACAGCTCTCGCCGTGGGAAAACATGCTCAAGTAGATGAATTAGAAACACATAAATGTTTCGCTGCCCCCTCTGTGGGAAAACACAGAGAGGTGATGTGATGCCCCTGGTTACCGAGAACGCCTTGTACTGAATCTGAGCATAGCTAGGATAACTCATTCATAGAGTGGTACGGGGTTACATGTGAGATGGTCTGTGACGCAGGTGGGATTCACACACAGGCGTGCTGTCGTGTTTTGACACGTAGCTAAAATTGTAATTTGCTTATTTCCATGAAAAACAAATATATTTGGCCTCAAGAGGAAAGGCTTTCTTTAGTGAACATTACTGTTATCAGGACACAGAAAGGCTTTAGTTATGGCAGCACATTGTTAAATATGAACAACAGCGACAGCTTTACTTGGGAGTGTCGGGTGACAAAGAGGCTCTCCTCTTAAGTTGAATGTCTCTTCTGGATGGCATTGCTGACTAACAACAACCCTGTCCGTGATGGTTCCCATGTGCAAGGCTTTTGAGGAAAGCCTCCAGGGAAGTTTTTCCACTTTTTCTTCTGGACACAACTTGGAGTACAGGCTCCTGAAACTGAGATGTGGCACGGATGTTTTCCGTTCTCTGCGGTATCTGAAATGCAGAGAAGCTTACTATGACCTCACTCACACAGGTCAAAGAAACTAGTTAATGACCCTTATTAACTATCAGTCAACAAAAAGGAAAGTGTGTATTCTGTGAACATTTGGTTGCTTGTGTGACATTGGTTGCGAGATAGTACCTGGTGTTGCACTGAAAATCTTCTTGTGGTTTCTTTGGTTGCTAGGAGGTTGCCGCAGTCACCAACTTGTCTGCAAATGCTCGCAACTACTAAGTTGTTGTTAGACTCTGAAGACTGCTACACAAAGAAATGGAGAGTGCTAGCTTCAAGTTAAAGTTGCACCTTTGAATAGTTTTGGTTGTAGCAATAAGGCTTAGTTTTTACTTTGAAAACATATCTCCACCAAAACAATGACGGTTCGAAGGTGAACTGATGGTCAGTGCATGGAAGATGTCAACTTGTCTGCGAACAAACTATCTGCTAGTGACCAAAGCAATTGCATTGTGTTGGTGCAGCACAGTCTTTTCATCTAATGATACTAGCAACCATTTTGGATAATACATTTTTTACCTATTGACAAGAGGTTGTTGCAGGATATCTGACTAGACTTATGCCTGTGTCACTGGGGCCTAAGACGGGGCCCTTATAGGGGCCTACTAGTTGAGCTTTAGCAGGGTGGGAATGAACACGTTCATACACCACAGAAATACTGAGCAGTTTGCTGAAGTAGAATAGAAGACTCCTTAAGTCCACTGAGATTTTAAGGTTACACATTGTTACACGGGAGGTGGTGCTGAAAAGAATCACGTCAAACAAGGCGAGGTAAAGTGAAGGTAAAAGCTAATGTAGTCAAAATACCCTTGACCCCAGAAGGTTAATTATGCGTGAAACAATTCAGGCTGGTGAGCATTAGAGGCAGGCGAATTGATCCAAATATTGACAATAATACAAACTCTGGTATTGGTATCTTCTTGACATTAGCGCGGTAGGATCAATAGTTCGTATTTTGGTATGCAGCCTACTGAATTGTGTTAAATAAATTATGTAGCAGTCATTAAAATGCGTTCAGAATTTGCAAATTGATGATGATTGATGTCACGAATTGTGACACACTGCTCTCTTTTACATAAGCCGCCATTATAGGTGAAAAGTGTCAGTATTGGTATGACCAACACTGACACTGTATTTACCTGGTATCGGATTGATACCAGAAGTTGCAGCAGTGCACAGCACTAGTGAGCATGGCTTGACAAAGCTACCTGCTGCACATGGATACTATGCTATTTTGAGCATTAGGACCACATTAGAATAGCAATTTGCTAGATTTCCAAAACACACTTTAGGAGACACCAAAGCATTCTACAAAGAAGACAACAGTGAAGTTGGGTGACAGTCTGTGTGTAACCTCCTTTTGCATTGCATGTAGTTGTTTGAGCCACTGTTTATATATAGACTAATGGTTAGCAACATGACAGCGCCGAATGCCGTGTTCAGTGGTACATGACATCAGAGTGCTAAAAATGCAAACGACGATGTAGAGTAGGCAGTACAAACACATACTGTGCATCATGCAAAGTTACAGAAAATCATCATCATCATCCAAACACTTCCTTTTAAAACACATGCAAAAACAGAAGAGACACACACGTTTGCAGACCAGACATAAAAATGAAAATAAAGAAATGTCCTGCACGGTGACTGGCAGGTGACGTACAGCGTGCTCTGCAACGCGTGTAATATGTTTTTCTAAGAGTGTCTAAGGGTTGTATGGATGTGTGTATATGACAGCTGGCGTGTGCTAATCAAAGTATCTCATCTCCCTCACAATCGCACACTCAGCCTGTGTACCTGTCTGCTTTCTTACGTACACTGTGGTTTGTCAACCAGCCCTGCAGTACGCGCACAGCCACAGATAAGAGCTGTTTATCTCACCACGGCGGCTTCCTCTCCAGCATACAAACACACTCAAACGTCTTTCTCCTTTTCTGCTTCTCTTTGGCTTTCTTCTCATGTTGATGCAGCTCGTGCAGACGTGCCGTGTTGAGCCGCTGCTCTTCAGGCCTTGTGCTATTCTTTCCCGAGTGTGTGAAACCCCCAAAACCTGGCGATGGATGTGTTTATAAAGGTGTACGCCAATACACGAAAGACCGGCAAGAACCTGCAGGCGCACTCACACAGTCTGGATGCGTGCACTGACAAGCACCCTCCGAAAGGCCAGGAAACGAGTACACACACAAAGCAAGAGATGCTTGTCAGGAATCCTCTTACACAACCTCCCCACATCACATGCTGTTTGACATGGGAAAATCTATGTTAGAATTCAAGCTTGCAAAACAGAACTAAATCCAAAGACCGTTCAGTGTACTGGTGATTGACAGCCATCTCCTCCCATGCACTTCCTCATTCATAGCTGAACCTGATGCGCAGAACTGGCATCTGCAGAAGCTGAATTTGTTGCTGTGCAGATCAGATGAGATGTCTGATTGGAGATGATGAGGCTAATGTTGCTCAGAATCTGCTTGAGTGGTTGTTGTAGGTTGAGGTGGCATTGTCTCAGGTTATGTTGATATCAGATAGTCAAGCCTTTGTATTACATGGAAGTTGCTCAGTGAACATTACTCATGAACCACTTTGAAATCCAAGAGCAGAATAAAACAAATGATTTGTCATTTCATTATCCCAAACATAAAGCCAGCAAATACTGAGGTGGCACAGAAAGGCTTTTGGGTGTTTCGAAAATGTGCTGCCGGATCACAAAAGCACGAGTTACAGATCATTGAAATATGCCACAATAAATCTACCTGCACCTGGTTTAAAAAACATCTTGTTTACTTGACATCAAATCCAAAACATGTTGAAATATCTACTCTTCTCTTCCACCATAGCTTTGACATTTTGTTAGTATTTCCTGGGAAACATGGAGGCCAGTTGTACCATTTCCTGTAAGCAGATCAAATGTGTACAAGGAGATTACTTCTGATTGGCTCATTTCCAAACTGGTCCTGCCTTTCTACACATCTTAATTAGTTCTGATTGGATCTCGTCTCCAGAATATTGTCACCTCATTCTTTTTGTTGATGAAAGTGCATTAGGTTTTATTTAGTTTAATTAGGTGACCATAATTGACCATGTCCACCGTCAACAAATCTCAATCCTAGAGAGCATCTCTGGGACGTGTTTGGGATTATGATTCTTTTGCTACTGATTGTATAGGGTGCAAACCTTTCTCAAATTCGGACATGGTGGATGCCAGAGAACGTTTGAGAGCCAGTGGGTTCTGAGAGGAACCAAAATGAAGCTTGTATCACAATACTTGTAAAAAGATATGTTTTTTTAAAGCACTTTTCCCCAACTGATCGCGACATATGGCCGCCCCTCCCTGAGCCTGGTTCTGCTGAAGGTTTCTTCCTGTTAAAAGGGAGTTTTTCCTTCCTACTGTCGCCAAAGCGCTTGCTCATAGAGGGTCATATGATTGTTGGGTTTTTCTCTGTATGTATTATTGTAGGGTCTACCTTACAATGTAAAGCTCCTCGAGGCGACTGTTGTTTTGATTTGACACTGTATTAAAAAAAACGGAATTGAATTGGATTCGGGAAACGAGTTTTCAGAGGGTTTTTTACATGAAAGGCTATTTGAATTCGTAGTTCTGAGAATAAAATTGTATTTGATCAAGTTGAGATCTTAAAGAACGTGTAGCCCTTTATGGCCTCATCATGGAGTGGTGATAGGACACAGGAGGGTTTGGGAGGTGGGAATGGAAAAGGAGAAAAAAAAGACAATAAAATGAGAGAAAAATGTCTTGGTGACAGAGGGGGAAGGTGGAGAAAGAAGTGGGGTAACATGAGATTGGGAGCGATGGTGTGAGAGAGCACCTGTCGCACTGGAATCAGGTCCGCTCGTGGTTAACCAGAGTTGGCAGCACCTCAGCTTGACCTTGTTCCCCTCACGCCACCGCTCCCCTCTGATCCCATTAGGGGCTAGGCACCATGGTAAGATCCCCCAATACACACACACTCACACATACACACTTTCACCAGCACTGCTCACCCTCCCTTGTCATCCATTCCCATTTCCTTACCCCCATCTTGGGCTGGGCTTGTCCTTATGGGGGCCCAGGATAAACACAGGGCGCTTTCGGAACAAATAGTCTGCTAATGTGGACAGACAGCACAGACAATTAGAACTAAGCACATGCTGCATGTGAGTTTGCACAAGCCTGAAGAAGGACGTCTCTGCTCACCTTCTCTGAACAAGATCTGCGGTACCCACTCTCGCCTCACATACGGGCGACACATTAACTTTGCAAGTGTGAGCAAAAATTTCAAGAAGGTCAGTGACCCACATTCAAGGTTCTTACCTGCTTTGTCATCAGGCCCCAAAGTTTTTAGGAGGCCATGAGATTGTGACCTACATATAGGCAATTCTTAAAGGCCTCAGTAAACACATCAGGTGAAGTGGCCACCTTTTTAAAGTTCATTAATATTTACAGGCCAGCTTTAGGAAACTGGAATGGGACCAAGGTGTTGAAGCAATACCAAAAAACCTCCCCAAATTTCCTTTTGCTAAAACAAGAATAACATAATGTTTTTCATTGGGGAATCTGTCCCTCTTTGGAACCTGCTCAAGATTTCCAAAATGCTTTTTTTTGGTTCACATTGATTGAAAAACTCTATTTGGCAGATTATGTAAGACTGGGGGAAGTGGAGACCGCAAAAAGATCTTCAAATGCTTATGTTAAGTGTATGCATGCGTGTGTGTGTGTGTGTGTGCATGTGTGTGTGTGCGTGTGCGCATGTATATCTCCTCACTGCATCTTTCGTCTCTGCTTTGCCTTGGCTGAAACGAAAAACCCCAGGCTGTGCATTTGTGGTTGTAAATACAAGCAAGCACATATACACACTATGCTAAAGTTAGCATGCGTCTGATTGCTTGGTACAGCCAGACCTCTGTAACCATATACTCAGATACATTTAGACGCGTACATGCAGGCTAGTGCCGGGTGTTATGCCTTTCCTCTGTGGACTTTGAGGATAATATAGAGCATGGTCTGGGAGAAGGCAGACAGAGGAGTGTGAGATGCTTTTGTTAGATTGGAGAAAACAGGAACTGAGTGAGAACGCTATGACTGTTTTATTCCCAGCAATCCAGTAATACAATGCTGTTTTCACACACAGTATCAGGAGAATCAGACTGCGATGTAGCACACATCAAACACGTTTACTCTTCTGGAAATACTCTGTGTGGTTTACGTATGGGAGCTGCCTGCATAGCACGTACAGGAGGCACTACCATAGACTATAACACCAGGATGAAGCCACTGCGATGCAATCCATTCATTTGAACTCTCGATATATAATAAACTTCATCCTTTTTGCACACCTCCAAGTTGGTTTGCAGAGACAGAATTAACCAGAAGCATTTTGGTATTTGTATTTAAAGAGTGAAATCCTTATCAGCTAGCACTGACAGACTTGGACAATAAGCTACATCCAGAGAGTATGAATGCAATACACAAACACATACAGTGTATGGGCAAAAATACTAAACCACAACCCTCTCAGGCTCAAATTAAGTTTTAGTTACATGAATACTCTGGTATTGTATATTTGGTACTTCTGAGTACAAAACCCCATAAAATATGTATGTGGGGTAATCAGGTTGTTAGTTCTTAACTGTTGCAAATCAGCAACGCCTGCCTTGAGAGGGTAATCTTTGAATTCAGGTGTTTTCAGTCCCGTTGCTGCAGGTGTATCAAACAGCACCTAGACATGCATGCTGCCTTTTGAAACAGTTGTGAAATAATGAGTGAAGCACTCAGAAACCAGAACAACTCAGCCACTACATGTCAGATAACGTAAAGTTACAGATTAGGGTTGCAGAGGACTGAGGCGCATGCTGTGTAAAAGTCACAGAGTTCCAACCGTCCTCCGGCAGCACCATCAGCACAGAAACTGTACCGCGGGTGCTTTACTGTATGAGTTTCAATGGCCAAGCAGATTCTGCGGGTGTAACGTGTAGGCCCTGTGCTTTTGTGTATATAGCGGAGGTAACTTTTGGTTAGTATGATTAAAGGGACAGTCTGTATGGCACAGTAAGCCATCTTATTTGTCAGATGATTCCATTTAAAATGGTCCAGAATGCAACAGAATCTCCACAAATGCAGAGATCCAGGTCAGTGAGTCACATGACTGGAGGCCTTACAGACAGCTAGTGTGCACGCCAGTCAAAGCAACAGCACTCTAACTAGTTAAACCTTACTTGTATGGAGATGGATGGAGTTCTACAAACTACTTAACCCACCATTTAGTTGTTATGAAGGAAAAGACTATTAATGGAGACTATCACTGTGTTTGTACCAGGTTGTAAACATGCTTTCGGACACCCTTCTAGTCTCCAGGGATGCTCAGAGGAACTGCAGCGTTTGGCAACTCTTCATTTTTTGACAGTATATTGCAGCACACATGACACCCCAGGCTGAATACGCCACATTGTCAGCTACGCTGTTTGGACATAAGCGCCATCCTGCTTTCAACTGACATTTTACTAGGAAGCCATTGGAGCTACAGACATACATACACAAGGGCGGGTTCAGACGTGTCACCCACATGACAGTCGGCCTTCCCCTTTGGCAGATCAGCTAACTCATCCTCACATAAACAGGTTAGTGTGCTGGCACACACTCACATTAAGGATATACTAGAAGCCAGGCGTGTAGCCACACAGACTGACAGGCTGCTGCGTGCCAGCACATCTTCCCCTTTCCAAGAGCTTCAAATGAAACGCATAGAACTTCCAAATAATGGGAGTTAGCAACCTATTGGAACCAACCTAATCTATGCAGCTCTTTGCTGCTGTATCTACCACAGCATGCACCATGTTCCATAAAAGCAAAAAAACCCCAAACAAACAGAAAAAACAGTCGCACCATTTGACAGGAAAATGGCAGTGTGGCCACAGAGTGGGTAAAAGTGGAAACAGAAACAAACAATAGAATGGGCTGGATCCAGGATATGTTATGACTATTATTTCCTATGCAAACAGTTAAAGTATTTTGGCAGGATTAAAGTCACTGCCAGAGGAAAAAGGAAACGCTTTCTAACGGGTTATATTTAATGTGATAAGCACTGTATAACAATAAATTCTCAAGCATAAAGCGAAACAGTGTTTCTGCAAACATTTAGAATAACAGAGCATCGGTTGTATGATGATACGTTGATGTAACTTAATTTGAGTGGACCTTGAATTAAATAGACTTTTGCTGAAAATAAGAAAATGTTCTACCCTGTGGGGGTTTAACTGATCAAAGATGGAGCAGCTTTATGACTCAAAAGTGGTTTTTAATGGAAGAGTCGCAGTTTGTTTTTCATGATATTTAAATGACCTTAGAATTGATCAAATCTACAGTTGTCCGTGTACAGTATCTCTCAGATTAAATGCAATAAGAGTTCTGTGTGAAATTATCCCCACACAAAGATAACCACTGTTCTGTAACTACTGAAGCTGTCACGCCTGCAGGAAACCAGACGAGTGTCCCTTTAGGTCAGCTCCCACTTCAAAAGGCAACAGTGAGCTTAGTCGCCGGGCCGTGAGCAGTGAGCTAGAGCATCCTGGGGCTCCTGCTCCCTCACACAGTAATGGGATTAAGATTTCCACAGGGCAGATTAAGGGGCTCCAGGTCCCGTCTTGCTCTCCCTGCCACCTTAGGTAACTCACATCTACTGCATCCAAATTTATTGGCCATAGCAGAGTGGGAATGCTTACAATTTGTAAAGAGGTCGTCCATGACTTAACATTCTTTAACATAACGTACAATAACGTAACAGTTTGTACAATATGAGGATATGATGAAACACCTTATGACATAACATAAAGTAGTGACACAGTGGAGCACCAAAGGTGCATCATGACATTTGAAAGGAGAGCAGGCAGCAGAAGATTAGGCTGGTATGGATGGCCAGTCCAAAGATAGGCTGGCCATAGTGAGTGTAGTTATTATTACACACATACAGGCATGCTAAGACATGCTTAAATGCACACTTGCATGCGAACGCGCCTCCTCAGACAACCGCATGTATGTTTCCATACATACCAACAAAATGATTACTCAGGCTGGAAGGTTAGCGTGAAAGATATAATCACTTTGGTTTTCTTCAGTCATTTCTCTGGTGAATTTCAGTGCAAGCTTTGGCCACAGACATGGTAATAAAACAGAGTGCACTGTAACAAATGGATCTGATACAGATTTAGGCTAGACTGGCTCTAGATTTAAGATTCGGATTTCTAAAAACAACAACAACAACAACATTACAGTTATATACAATATAAAACTATGAACCGTTGTTCAGCTTTTTTGTTGTTCTAGCTGTGTTCTCTATAAACACTTTATTGTTGTATAAAAAGGTCACATAACTGTGAATAATTTCCTGAATTTTTAAAATCAGTCTATTTGTTAAATGTATTTATGTGAACATAAATAGACAGAGTAGTTCAGACAGGACAGGGGCCAATGCTACTGAGGCTGTAGCTGCTGTTTTGGCCTCCAGTAACAGTGCAGAGAGCCTGACTTGTGCTGGGACTGTGCTGCTACTCTTCTAAGTTGTAGGAACACTGACCCCTAGTGTTTGATGCACGCATTTCTTAAAAAAAAAAAACAGACAGTAAAACTTAGTTTATGAGCAGATGATTAAGATTATATTGATTCTGTAAAAGTTTTAAGGAGAAGGACAGCCAGAAAATAATGATGATGATCTATGAACTGGGGTGGTCATTCCAGTGCCTTTGAATATGCCGATATCCAGTGAAAAGTAAAACATAAAAGTTGTGTTGTACTGTACAACATGAAGGTTAATCAAACAACAAAGCAGACTTTCAATAAAATATAATAATAATTATAATAAATCTGTATGCGGTGGCTTTCATTCTTTCTAACTCTTTGCTGCTCTCACTTTCCCTGTCCTCTCTGCTCATGTGTAACAACACACACACACACACACACACACACACACACACACACACACACACACACACACACACACACACACACACACACACACACACACACACACTCAGATACACACATAGATGCAA
>VURO01020011.1:10165-28556 GCA_015108175.1 Pelvicachromis taeniatus
TATGCGGTGGCTTTCATTCTTTCTAACTCTTTGCTGCTCTCACTTTCCCTGTCCTCTCTGCTCATGTGTAACAACACACACACACACACACACACACACACACACACACACACACACACACACACAAACAAACACAGAGGCTCCTGGGCTGTAGTGTCTCTGGCCCCTGCTATGTTGAATTTTCGCTCTCGGCCCAGCTGGCAGAAGTTACAGCAGGGCAACAATGTGCCTGCAGGACGGGCCAGGACGGGTCTGGGACAGGGGCCCCACAGCCCCACTGAAAGGCTCCTATTGTCCGGCTCCACCTCCATCGGGGACTATTAATTATGGGCCGCAGAGCACGGCTCTGAGTCAGATAAAGTCCACCCTCCAAAGTCCCCTTCCAAAAGCACACACAACTCCCCCCCACCTCCCAAACACACTCATGGGGTGCAGGACAGACCCCCCTCCCCTTCCCCAACCCTTCTCGTGTCTTCTGGCTTTTTTAATGAAGCCAAGCCGAGCACAGAGCCATTTTTTTAAAGAATGTTCTCTGCAGGGGAGAAAGGGAAAAGGAAATCAAAGGTGTTTTCGTCCCATTTCCCTCTATCCCTTCAAACTTTCACCAGGGGATTTGAGATCTGGGAGGCTTTTGTATGAGTCTCCACCACTCACCCTCCACTTTTATCCTAAGGGCTGAACGACTGATGTGGGATGTGACAAGAAAGGAGAAAACAGAGCTCCTGAGCAGCAGATTATTGTTTGTAAAGACTCTACTTTCCAGGGTCTTGGTGCAGGGCCATGCTGAAAAAAAAAAAAAGAGAAAAAAAAACAACTTTTTATAGCTGTGGCAAATTGGCGTTTCAGGGTAGTCAGCAGGTTCTAAATGCTAGCTGACTTTTACCACTTTGTTTAAAGTGTACCAACCTCTTTAAGTAAATTAACGCCAGTGTGATATCATCAAATTTAGAGGTGCAAATAACTACAGTTATTGTCCACAGGTCTTGAACAAGGACAAATCTTTTTCATTTCTAGTTTAACAAAACAATAGATTTAAATAAAAGTATCGGATGAACTCAGGAGGTAAAGCAGGTTATGCACTAATCAGAGGGTTTGGGGTTCTGCTGTTTTTGAGTGCTCAAACAGCATCAAAAAGTGCTATATAAAAACCAACCCTATTAGAAATTAGAGCCACTTTTAAACATTTAGAGGCACAAAAGTAATTGGACAAACTTACATAGTTTTAAGGATTACTTTCAATACTTGGATGAAAAACCTTTGTGTTCATTTGCACGACTGCTTTAAGTCTTGAACCCATGGACATCGTCAACTGCTGAGTTTCCTCCTTTGAGATGCTCTGCCAGGCCTGTGCTGCAGCTGCCTTCAGTAGCTGGCTGTTTGTGAATCTCTCTGGCTTCAATTTTGTCTTCGCTGCCTTAAAAGCATGCTCCGTTGGGTTGAGATCAGGCGACTGACTGGAGCATTGAAGAATATTTCCTTGAGAAACGTTTTAGTCTGCTTTGGGTCATTATCCACTTGCACTGTGAAGCACCAGTTGTTTTCTGACCTTCTTGCTCTTGAATGTAATCACTGGTTTGCACCTTGTTGTAAACTCTCTGTATTTGCAGTCGTGAAGGAATCACTTAATTGTAGACTGTGACAATGATACCTCCTTGACAGCGGTCTTGACTTCCCTAGATTTTGAAAGATATTATTCTTAACCAAGGAAAGAATTTGGGATCGTGCACTTCAGGTGTCTTCTGTGGTCTCCGGGACCTTTTGGTGTTTCTGAGCTGGCCAGTGCACTCCATTTTTTAAAAGAATGCACCAGTTAATTTGGAGTTTTTGCTCTCTGTCTCTCTCTCTCTGATAGGTGTACTTTTTTCCTTTCAGATTTCCACTGAACAAATACCAAATGTAAGTTTAACATTTGAAATCATCTCCTGATCTTTTATTAGGTTAATTTGTCATGAAATAATGAGGGAACACGCCTCGTCTAGCCCGTTAATACTTAATCCCTAACACAGCAACACCCTCCAGGGCTACAAAAAACTTGTTACATGGAAATGGCCCGCTTTACAGCACTAAAAAAGAAATGGTTTATAAAGAATGTTTTTGGCCTCTGTGCATAGTGTTCCCTACATACCAACCCTGTGATGGGTAGGGTACAGTCACATGTAGCCAATGGCTGTCTGCAAGGCCTCAATGATGGCTTCTACTTCAGTTTCTAGTACAATTTTAGTATTTTAACAGTCTCAGGTAAGTCTGTCTGTGTGTGTCAGCCACACATTTTATAGACAGAGCCTGCTAACCAAGGTTTCTGGCTCAGAGCCCCACCCCCACCACCCAGCCGAAGCACTAAGGTTACGCTTTAAAATGTGGAGTCCAGAATAGATGATGCCATGTTGGCTGTGTCCCTAGAGTGAGGGTATCTAGTGACCCTCTTATGCTGCGAGAAGCATTGTCCTTACTTGGGTTGGCTTCATTTGTCCTCTTAGAGGGAAGGACGACCTCCAATCAATACAAAGTTGCTCTTAGTGATGGAAAATTTCTGTCCTTCTTCTGAGATGACAGTGCCCCCATCAAAAATAGGTCACTATAGGGCATGCGTGATCACTGATTGGTTTGATTAGTATAGAAGCAATGTGACTTATATGATATGCCTTTAACATTTAATAGATTTCATCCCAGATTAATACCAAATGAGAGGATATCATTTGGAAGAATGGTGCTCCCTCCCACCAGTAGAGATCCAGAGACTTGGAAATCAGTGCAAATGAGAACTGAAGCTGTTCTGGTGGCACATGCTTGCCCAGTAAGACAAGTTTATGCGGAAAAGAAACAAAAGTTCAACCGGCTTACATTAACAGTCACCAAGAGAAACCATATAACTTCCTGCCGCTAATACTGTAACAAACTAACATAAAGCAAAGCACAAAAACAAGTTCAGACTGGAGCTAAAAAGATTTAACAAGAATAATAGAAAAAGATACATAAGATTTTTACATAATAAAACCAAAATGACATCATCTGGTTTTATTATTACAGCGCACTGTTCGATGTCTCTGGGGGATGACACATAACATTACACATGCCTCAATAATGTGACGCCACCCAGGAACAGTTGCTCAACTAAGAATTACATTTTGATTTGGACAATAACCTGTGGTCTAACTGTAGCCAGCACAGACCGCAGTGAGACCTCTGGAGTTGGATTCATTTGCATTCATAACTTCTTTAACACATTCACATCATAAATGAGTTGCATAATGGCACACAGGAAGGTTCGGTCAGAGCAAATGAAACACTGTGAAAAAGGATTTTGTGAGCGCAGATCTGAATGAATTGGCTTGGGCAGGACACGTAAAGCTGAAGGCCAAACATATATCACATTCCACCATGTGGGCCTGCAGAGAAATTTAAGAGTATGTGCTGACAGTTTATGAAGCCCAGGCTTAGCATGGGTTTGTTCTTGAAATGCCGGCAACTCGTATTAACCGAATAGATGTTGTTCTAAGGATCTGCAGTCTGTTGCAGCTTGAATGTAAGCTAGTGATGTCAAGGTGCGGCTGTGTGCAGGTAGGAGAAGGACCCAAGCGCAGACTAACGGAAGAAAACGTGAACTCAAAAACAGCTTTAATGCTGAACATAAAAATAACAAAACTTGAAAACACAAAACAAACCTACACCATCAGACATGAGTGAGGGTATTAATGTTGACGACGCGACACGGAACTGAGGGACAGCTGATACAAATCACAAAGACAAGATGGCGGAGAGCAAAGCAGGACTTCACTAAAGACAGGAAGTACACAGACTCAAGGACGTGGGCTTCACACAGGGACCAAAACCAAAGAACAGGGGTCACCAACCTTTTGAAAGTGAGAGCTTCTTCTTGGGTACTGATTAATGTGAAGGGCTACCAGTTTGACACACACTTCTGAAATAACAAATTTCCTCAATTTAACTTTAATTATACGTTATCATTAATAATTAATGATATTCATCTATGTAAACATTTTTTTTAATTATATTATCTCTAACAAATTGACACCAATGCAATTGTCATTTTAAAAAAAAGCAACAAAAAATAAAAATAGATGCAGCTTACTGGTAAGTTGTTATAGTGACCTATTTTTAGAACAGGCCCGCGGGCTACTCATTATGTCCTTGCGGGCTACCTGGTGCCCGTGGGGTTGGTGACCCCTGATCTAGAACTACAAAACCAAACACAGACCTTCAAAGTAAAACCCGAAACATGACAGCCACGGACGTAACACTGAACTGAACCTACACTAAACACGTAGGATAATAATCAAAACAGCACAACTAGAGAAACAAAGCATAAACCATAACACAAAACATAAGAAACTCAAAATGCTGACCCAGAACAGTGACAAGTTGTATTTGAGGTTTTATTTTATTAAGCAGATAATTATGCGTCACTTAACAGGTTGCACAGAAACTAGCTCTAAAGTACATGTTAGTCATAATGGTTGCAAAAAAATCAAAGAGGTCTTTTCTGCTACTATTTTTATTCTCACAAGGTCTAAACTGTTATATACTGACTACAGGAAATAGCTTATAGCAATTGGTGCTGACTGTTTTCCATTATTATTAGCATACTGTTGCCCTTGTGTTGAAGAGTACAGACCAGATTCATTTGCCTGATGGAGATAGAGAGTTCTTGTTACCCTCTGGATATTACAGTGTCTGTGGGCAGTGCGCCAGATAGATAGCTTTTAATGCCTGTGTCACAACTTGAGTTTATTAATTAGCAATGACCCAATTGGAGACACCACAGGAGACTGAACTGAAGCCACAAAATGAAATTCTTTATTTTCAAAAGTCATGTGATGAACAGAAGATGCTGCAACACAAGTCAGGCATAGCCAGAAAAGAAGAACACAAGTTCAGTTCAATTTTGTTCATATATCAAATCACAACTCAAGAAACTTTATATTGTAAGGAAAAGAGCCTACAATAATAGAGAGAAACCACAACAATGAGATGATCCACTATCAGCAAGCACTTGATGACAGTGGGAAGGAAAAACGCCCTTTTACCTTTTCCCTCAGTGTCATTGGGTTCATGAGTTCAAACCTCAGTTAACACTTTGCTCATAAGTTTATGAACGGCAGGAACAAAACAGAACCAGGTTCAGGGAGGACAGGCCATCTGTCGACCAGTTGGGGATGAAGGGAGCAAAACATGGCAAAGAATGTATATAGTGCAAAGTGTAAGTGTGTATAAACACAAGTGATGGGAATAATGGTGTTATTATAACGCCGTTACTTTTTTCAGTAACCAGTAATCTAACTAATTACTATTTCTATCGTTACAACATCATTACCGTTACTAACAAGAACATGTGGTGCGGACTTGTTACTATTTTTCAACACAGAGACGGTTGAAGCCATCTTCAGCTTTCCTGGACCTAGGGTGGCGAAACAATCGCATGAGTGCTGCTGATTGGCTAAGAAAGAAAAGTAGTCATGTTAAACCAATCACATGACCAATTTAAGATGACATAGCAACAATGTATGTCAACTGTGTCAACCTAAGACAAGCCTGAGTGTCCAAATTTGTGTTAAAAGAGGGGACTTCAAACTATATAACAGTTTTTAAATTGTGTTGAGAGAACACGTAAAACCAGAGTCACGATATTTTCCTGAATACTATCGTCACATTTACTGTCTAAGGACAGCGCTAGCAGGCACTCTATGCTTACGACCAAAGAAAAGAAAAGAAAAGAAAAAACACCCCTTTCATATTGGTGGCAAAATGTACCATGGCGACCAACCGAAACATGACATTTGGTTGTTTAGGAAGAGGGGGAAGTTTTAGGAGTGACAGCGGTGAGAGAGAGAGCGAGTTTTGAGATGTGAGAGATTTGTGACGTGTAGCGTGTTTGGAGTGTGTAGAACAATGCTGAATGTCAAAGTTGCTGCCAAAAAGCCACCAAAGGCAGACTGCAGAGTAAACTCTGTGTCCAGGTGGGAAACAGGTGGAGCGATACACCTCCTGTTGTCAGTTACCTGTTGCCTGCAGGTATCAGGCTTTTGGGATGTTCTCCTTTATCTTACAGTGGACAGAAATTATTTTTTGGAGTGGCACAAATAATTTGTGTGGCATCTTATTTGATGCAGAACACATGCTTGTTCTGTAAATAGGTTGAAATGGTTATTAAAAAATGCGCCTTGGCTGCATTTTTAGGCAAATAGCTGCAAACAGCTTTGTTGTTTGCAAAACTTGTGCATAAGTTTTTAAAATTGCACTTCAAGTTAATTATTTATTAAATAATTAACAAATAATATTTGTGGTTGTTACAGTAAAAAAATATTACTGTTTTATCTGATTTTATATCAATTGTGTTAATACAGTACATCCAAATCAAAAAAATAACTGTAACTTCAGACATGTGAGGTTGTGCTGAAAAAAATGATACCAAACAATTCAAGGTAAATAGTTTATAAAGGTAAAATGTAGAGGTCAAATAAAAAGTAGTCAGGTATACCCTGGACCCCAGAGGGTGTTTAATTAAAGTAACACAATAGTTACTTTTCCTAGTAATTAGTTCCTTTTATAATATTGTAACTAATTGTAATAATAAGTAACTTGCCCAACACTGATAAACACACAGAGAGTGAAAAGAGGGGCGTGAAGAAGAAACACTCATCATGGGAAGCCCCCAGCAGAAGCCCCCAGTAGCCACGGCCTATTGCATTGTGCCTAAGGAAGAGTTCATTGTCATCTGATCCAGCCCTATCAAATAAGGAAAGTTTAAAGCCTGATCTTAAAAGTAGAGATGCTGTCTGTCTGTCCTGAATCCAAACTGGGAGCTGGTTCCACAGACGAGGGCCCTGAAAGCAGAAGGCTCTGCCTCCCATTCTACTTTTAAATGTCCTAGGAACCACAACTAAGCCAGCGGTCTGACAGCAAAATGCTGTGTTGGTGTGCTACAGTACTATGAAACCAAATTAGTCCTAGTCACTATAGTGAGTTATAAAAACCTACTTGACATACACTGAGAGGCAGAAACAAACAAAATACACACTATGGGGAGAAATGTCTTGATGCCAGTGTTGGGGAATAACAGAATACATGTACTAGCGTTACGTATTTAAAATACAAAATATGAGTAAGTGTATTTTGTTACAGTTACCATTTAAATAGGTGATAATCAGAATACAATTAGTTTGTTTAAATAAATGGAATAGAAAGCGATCATTACATGTTTCATATGTTAGGCTATCCCTGCTTTATTCCTTCTCCAATTTTGGTAATTAAATGGATTCAAGCGCACGTTTAGCTCAGTTGGATGAGCAGCCATGAGAGCGGCCGTCTGATCCACGGCCCTTATTTTTTAATACTCAGTTTCCCTATGGGATTAACAAAGTTTCCCTGATTCTGATTGCCGGAAACCCAAACAAAACACGCAATAAGAGGCTCTAATGTAAACGTCTTGTTAATGTTGGTGGCGTCAGTTACACAGTGGACCCGACGCCAGCACAACAGAGCCAGCAGTGCATGGGCAGGAATGCATTTCTTACCTGGAAATTCTGACACCACTTCACATTTAAAGAAGAAAGGGATATGTGAAATCTGACATTTGATGTTAACTTATGTTAACACACGTCTTTGCTCCTCTATAGTTAATATATTGTCTATTCATGGAGATTTGGGCTCAACAGCCAATTAGTAGAGAAATCAAACAAGAATTTGCAGTATGTGGTTGCTACATTCATGTAGTTGTAAAAAGTATGACAATATATTAAGTAATCCAAAGCATTCAGAATACGTTACTCACATTGAGTAACTTAATGGAATATGTGACAAACTACATTTTGGGGCATGTATTCTGTAATCTGTAGAGGAATACAGTTTAACAGAAACCTTCCCAACACTGCTTGATGCATGCTTAATCGTGCAAAAAGTTTATTCTGTTCATCAGGACGTAGCGTTTTCATTGGAAGAAATGTTTTGTCACTTTTAGTCTCGGGGAGTACTCATGTGGAGTAATATGGTACAGGTGAACAGATGACAACAAGGGTAGGAAGACCAAAGAAGGGAAATGAAAACCAAACACTTTTTGGTAATTTTGATGGATTACAAAGTCCAGAGTAGCCTAATGCTAATCATCAAATCATTATTGTTGAACCTTGCCCACTGTTCTGCTTGTTCTACACCCTCTCTAGTTTTGCCCAGACTGCTCCTCATCCTTCTCACTGTGTAGCTATTAAAAATACATATGAGCAGGGTTTGTGGTTTGTGGAAGTTGCACTGTTCCTGCCCATATTTGAATACAGTGGCTGGGAAAGAACATCTTCCTGATCCTGTTTTACGTATGTAACTAGAGACCACATATACAAAACACCAAAGGTGGAGATGAAGAGATGGTCTGAGGCATCTGTTTGCCGTGGAGGGAGATTTGAATTCATGTCTGCACATTCAGACTCAACTCAAGATTTAAAGCA
Source organism: Pelvicachromis taeniatus (assembly GCA_015108175.1). Classification (NCBI taxonomy): domain Eukaryota; kingdom Metazoa; phylum Chordata; class Actinopteri; order Cichliformes; family Cichlidae; genus Pelvicachromis; species Pelvicachromis taeniatus. The sequence continues at coordinate 18,622 of VURO01020011.1, forward strand.
TCATACCCATGTTTCTTGGCAGTCCCCTTCACCAAAGTAATGAAAGTCAAGATGGTTTTAAAATGTCATCCTATTCCTCCTCACCTCAAGGCTAATCTCTCTTTTCAGGTTTTACTAATTACAGCTAACAGTAGCTAACAGTGGTTAAAACTAGCTAAAAGAGGCTAACGGCAGCAAAAACAGGAGTCTTACTGATAAAAAAAAGTTCAACATATCCTCAGAAACTCACCTGACATTGCTGTCATCAGTCAGAAGTGAGCTTTTCTGACTCACTGACCTATGTTGGACACTTTTCACAAAGTTTTTACAGCCCTGTTCCAGAGTAAATTGATGCAAACACTTCTCGCCCAGCATTGACAGCTGAGGTAAACTATCTTCCACAAATAGGAAAAAACTTTGGGGTGGATCTGAATCAAGTAAAAACTGTTGCAAAAACATGCTGGACATGGCAATTATGGAGTAGTTTAAATTGAATGTTTTTGATCTTTCTTGGCTTGACTAAAAATGTTTGTCTTACAGTGGCTATCGTAGCTAGGATTATGCTTTGATTCGGACAGGTTAAGAAAACAGAACTCGGTTGACTGCAATCTACTGACATTGAGCTGTGAAACTCTTACACAACGGAAAAAAAAATGCTTATCTGGCTTGTTCTATGAACAGTTGTCACATCAGTTGTGAAATAAAATGGCAATAATATTAGATGGCCAGTCCAACCGTAACTATACTATAAAAATGCATTTCCTTTCTTTTTTTGATGTGTTACAAATGTCATCAAAGAAAATGATTACCCATTACATTTAGAAAGAAGTGACTTTAGTTAGGAAGCTGCCACAACGCAGTCCAGGACTGAAATTAAGCAGGAGAAAAGAGAGCAATGTGTTTATATGGCAGACGGACAGTAAGGGACAGGGCCCGGGATTTATTGATGTATGGAAATAGTATGCGTTAGGCTGTTTATATAAGAAGCACAGAGAGAAGGAAATAAAGTTGATGTGTGAATACGGGAGGGTATAAAAATTGGGCTTCTGAAAGTTACACATACTCAGACATACCTCAGACACACAAAAGGAAAGTAAGAGGAGAGATTCCCTTTTTTCCTTCACTTGTTACATTCTTTCTCTCTTCTTCTTCTCCTCCCTTGTTCTGACCCTGGTCTCTCTTTCCCCCCCAGAGAGGAGGTTACATAACATATTTCCAGCACTCCCACACTGACACACACGCTCCTGCTACACTTCATCAGTTCTCGTCCCTCATCCACAACCCACCACCAGCACCACCACTGCCTCTCCTTGCACACACACACTTGTCAGCTGTGAAATATTTCACCCCCAGAACTTTTCGACTGGACATTGAACAGATTCGCGAATGCGTTGAGAACCTTCTCATGCCCTGATTCTTCCCCCTCTCTCTCGCTCTCTCCCCCCTCCCACCCTCTCTCGTTTTCTCCTCTTTCATCTCTCAGACAAACACCCTGTTGCATTAATCAGAGTTTTTTCCCCCTGCCACCCTCACAATGGTTCTGTTTTACATCACTGATTGGGGATGTGAACCCCCTCCCCCACGCACACACACACACACAAATGCACCATTTCTTTCTTTCACTCTTCACTCACTGTGTTTCCCATAATCCAGCAGTTAGAGAAAAATGGGACCCCAGCCCCACGGCATTGGCAAAAAGGTCGCAGGGTGGGGCGCAGGGGGTTGACACCGAGGTCAGCCATGTCACTTCTGGGCCTGAGGGTGGGAGGGTGACGTTTTCAAGGGTTGTTTGGGTATGGACAATAGGTCTCCCTGACACCTGAGGAGAAAAGATGCATGGTGAAAAGGGCAGATATGAATGACCAGTTTGTCACAGTGTTCTGACATCCACTTGCAGGGAGATGAGTGGGGGCTGGTGTGTGGGGGAGGATGGGAGATTCTTTTGTTGAAGACAAGTCCAAGTGTACTGAAGTATGAAGTGCTGGGAAAGGCATTGGTGTATTAACACCTAAGATGCTATTCAGTAGCATGCTCAAGGTTTGGAAGTGCATGTCGCAAGAAATGTGTAACGTAACATTTGTAGCGTAGTATCCTACACTATATGCACTACTTATACTCCAGATTATACTCCAGATATACTCCAGACAATGATATGCAATGACAAAAGATGTCATTGCATATCATTGTTGAAAGTTCCCAAGAGCTTGGAAAACATTTAAGTTTAACTTGTTATACTTTTACTTAAACCTGTAATAATTAACATGCTTTATATTAACAACAAATCAAATAATCATGTAACATGTATGTTTTTAAAAAAATGATATAAAATCTATAGTATTTAAGTGTCTTTCAATTCATACCTTTGATTTTATAACCTTCAATTATGTTCAGTTTTATTTGAATAGTCCCAAAGCAACAACAACAGTTGCCACAAGGTGCTTTATATTATAAAGTAAAGTAAAGACCCTACAACAAGAGAAAGAACAAGAGAAACAATTAGATGACCCCATATGAGCAAGCACTTGGGAAGAAAAAAAAAAAGGTAATCCCGTGTTTTTGCTGTCTGTCTCAGTGTTATTAGGCTCACACCTCAGGAAACACTTTACCAGCATATGACCATTAGCTAATGATGTGTCAGTCACTAATGAGCGAGTGGTTTCAGTCAGATCTGTCCCTGAGTCATTATGTCTGATGCTTCGTAACAAGACTTCATTAATCAGTGGGTAGTATCACAGTGGCACAGTTACCAAAAGATATATGACACCAAATAAATATCACTGATGTTCTGTATGATGCTTTGTATAAAAGCATCTGTCCATAAATACACACATCACCACTATAAGAGTGGAAAAAGCAAAACTTTGTATTTCCAAGTTTTTGGGTTTCCTCTTAGAGACCAGATTGAATTACTGCATGACTTACATTTAAATAGGAAATATTCCATTTAAAACAACTTTGAGCTTTTGCCTCTTTCCTTCTGGCCATGGTTCCTATTGGTAATAACGACAGTGACATTGTTAGTAGTTCAGACTTCCAAAACAAATGAAAGGAAGTGAGACTGGACAAGCAGTAAGATGACTTCAGTTTTTAATGAAAGTTTGTAATGAAACCCCTCGGGTTCATCTTTGACCTGCAGTGCATGCAATATTTCCGCACACATATTTTGCTGTGCAGCTACAAATTCTTACTGACACTTGCGTCTAATGTACCGAGACTGTTTCACTGATTACAACTTGGATCTGACTTTGTTGGTCTTTCGTACATGTAATAAACTTTTCTCCTCCAAGTAATGCATTCTTTAGCGCAGCTTATATTTGATTTACATGCTTAATAAAAGGGTTAGCTGTACACTAAAGTCAAATATGAATGAATAATATAAATGACAGCAATTAGAGTCAGACATGGATCACAAAGAGCTGCATGAAAACATGGAGTAAAACATAAAATTCAGTGCCTCGTTGTGTGCGTGCACTCCTGAGGGCTAGTGCATGCTGTCTGTCTGTGATTGTCTGACACTGTGAAATAGTGCATGTAATTTACAGTTCTGAGCTGTCACACTACTCTTTCCATAATATGATGGGGATTTACACTTTGATCCAGGGCGTCATTGGCAAGTTAATTATGAAATAATATTTGGTTACATCATGCATCATTATTGTTGACTGGCTTTAAAATTGGGGAACATCTGTGTCTATGTGCGTACGTATGGGTGTGTGTATCCAAGTGTTCGTGCCCTTACCAAGTTTTTCCCCATGCCTCATTCTTCACTGATCATCAGGAGTTTAGCTAAACCTTTTAAAAACCGCAGTGAAGTAAGGCAGTGTTGGCTTTGTTAGGTGTTAGGCTCAGTCCACCACAGTCTGGGTGGCAGACTGAGGGCTGAGACTGACTCAGCTGAGAGCCTTGTGACTTATGCAGAGTGCCCAGGCTCGGACGGTTTCAAGTCTCATCAGACATTCTGAGCGAGGGTGGGGGTCGCGGACTGGCACAGCGCTCGCTCAGACTTGGCAGGGGTCAGTGGATCAGGGGTGAATTTCCTTAAACCCTGGCTCTTGGTGGAGGGCGAGATGTTTGCTGGGTTGTTTTGGCCGCTTCATAGCAGGGCTCTAGCACATGGAGGGTGGGGGGTGGAGCGGGAGGGATTGAAGAGGTAGCAAAGATAGGTGAAGGGACTGAATGGGTATCATATTTTGCATCTCTAAAAGCTAGCTCTGACAAAAAGAGAGGCGTCCGTTCCCCCCGCCTGACCCGATAACGCACGGCAGGACCCATAAAGGGGGACCATGCTAATGAGCGCATGTGATTAGTGAGAGAGAGTGGGCTAGCTATGATGAGGGAGGATAGTGGGGGAGTTGTTGCATGAAAGATGGGCGACTATTGGTTCTTAATGAGAATTGAAAGGCCCCCCTTTTCCACCCATGGCCCCTATCTTTTTGGGGGGGGGGTCGTTCCAGGGTGCACATTAATGATGGGCCACATACCAGTGGATAGCATGGGTAGGGTAGGGTGGCTGGGTTGGAGGGGGGCTGTGGCGCTGGGGAGGGCTAAGTAAGACAAAAGTAAAGCTGTGGAAAAATGCTAATTGACCACTGGCTCGGAAAAGTCTGCTGCCGCTGGTGGTGGTGGCCGAGGGGGGCAGGGGACGCCAAAGAGGCAGTGGGTGGAGGTGGAACAAAAGGTAGGAGTGTAGCGTGCAAGAGATATTTTTGGGAAAGGGGGCTAAGCGCATGTGTCCATGTGTGTGTATGTGTGTGTTTGCATGCATGTGTGTTTGGGTCCTTATTTGAGAGTGGGCACGACTCAAAGCTGGCAACAAAGGCAGAGAGTGAGGCACCAGACTGCTGGACCTCCTGCACAGCGAAACTCAACCCCCTGATTCATGCTGCCCTGATTTAAAGTCTGAAATTCAGAGGTGTATTTAAGAGGCTGCTGAACAGTGACTGAAACTCTTCAAAGCCCGTGTGTTAAAACTCCAAATTACTGTGATCTTAGTATTATAAGTATTTGCTCTGACAAATAAATGCCGCATGAGTATTATTTGAGTAACAAATTGCACAAGAACCCTTCTTTTTATTGTCTTTTTGGCGAGTACAGTATATATAGTACACTATATACAGTTTTTGGGAAGTGAAACAATTTTTGTTATTTTGTCTCTGTTCATTACATTGGCTTACAAATGCCATCTAAGTACAGACTTTCAGCTTTACAGTATTGTGTTAACTGTTTATTAGCTGGAACTAAAGACATTTTTAGGCGCACTCCTCCATTTTCAGAGGCTCAAAAGTATTTTAGTCCTGACAAGCTGTTTCATGGCCAGGTCAGGCTGGTTTGCTCATTATTTCATGACAAATTAAGCTAACCCATTAATATCCACCTGTGACAATCCAGGAAGCTGCACATCCCTATCTCCCACAGCTCTACAAATACCACAAGTTCATCTTGGGCGACTGGACTAGAACTCACTGTGATTTTCTCTAAATGTCTTCTTAATCTTCGTTCAGCTGCTCACTTTAGGGGTCATCACAGCAGATCATCTGCTACTATCTGTAGTATCCTCTGTCACACCAACCTTCTGCATCTTCCCCTTCCATACATCCATGAGTCCCTATTTTCCTCCAGCTCTATATCCATCATCCTTTGTCCAACAACTTGCCACCTGCAGCTTTGCTTCTTGTCTTTTTGTCAGTGTCATAGCAGGTCTCACTGCCATCTTTTAAATCTTCCCTTTCACTCTTGCTGGAATGAGAAGTAAGGCTAGCTGACATATCTGAACACATCTGCTCAACAGTAGCTAGCTGCAGTGCTGTTGCTAGGCTAATGTCTGAGCATAGAAAAGTTAGCCATTTACTATTTCCAGTTTGGTCTAACTTACTAGCTATCATTCCAAGCTTAATATCCACATTGAAGTCATAGCTGTTCAGCCAGTTTTTTCTTTTAGAAACGTCTTAGCACACGTTTAAAGCAAGACATCATCTTTGAAAGCCCATTAGCTTTTTTCTTTAATATACTTTGTCAATTTAAAGCTAATTCTTTAAGGGAACTCAAGTTCAACTAACTTCTCTGTTGGTTTCTCTTCTCCATTAAAATAATGACGACTCTGGTGGACATACAGTATATTCAATTCAATTCAATTTTATTTATATAGCGCCAAATCACAGCAACAGTCGCCTCAAGGCGCTTTACATTGTAAGGTAGACCCTACAATCATACATGCAGTGAAAAACCCAACAATCATATGACCCCTATGAGCAAGCACTTTGGCGACAGTGGGAAGGAAAAACTCCCTTTTAACAGGAAGAAACCTCCGGCAGAACCAGGCTCAGGGAGGGGCGGGGCCATCTGCTGCGACCTGTTGGGGTGAAAGAAGGAGGACAGGATAAAAGACATGCTGTGGAAGAGAGCCAGAGACCAGTAATATTATAACTTTTTATATGCTGACATTCACCATACAGACGAATAGGAGGTGGTCTTGCGCTCCCGGTGCTTTCAGGTGGTTCCAGCATGGTGTCTCCTGACCCACTTTCCCCTCCTGTCTGCTGGCTGGATAACACTGCGGTTTAGCAGCTTTGAGAGTTCACACCCTGGGAATAGTTGGCAGCTATAGAAGGAGGGGTGACGGTGGAAGAGTAGACTACTGTAAGACTGTGATTAATGAGCAAGTGTTATGGCAGCATCACAGAGAACAAAGCAACTAATCTACAGCACATGGAGAGTGAAAAACACTGCACGTACCAGAGGGAGGATCTAAAAACGCACTGGCATCTGCCAAAGGTCAGTAATAGAGCTGGAGGACCCCAGTTACAGATATGTTGAAGGTGAATAGTTGGTGAATACTTGGCTAATGATGTCGAGTTGCATAATGTAAACTGAACAGGATGTTCCTACAGCTATAGAGGATGAGAAAAGTGGCATGCATTTAACAGAGAGGCCGAATAAAATTATCCCACAGAAGTGTCTACAGATCCATTCATGTGCATTCTTGTGTGTCTGTGAAGGTGTGTGTATGTGTGTCAGGCTCTGATTAATGTCCAAGTGCAATGCTACGGTTAATCTGATGGGCTCAGGCTTCAGGCTCATACCCCCTATTCTGTTTGTAACAGGTGTGTGTGTCCACAGAAAAAAGACCATAAATCACACTAGAGCGAATTCTTTCTGTTCTGGTTGTTGTGAAGTTTCCCTACCAACACCTTAAAGAGGCTTCCAAGGCTGCTTTTTAACACATTGTTGGTTTTTGTTATGGAAGCCTCAGTCAATTGTTTGTGGGCTCTTAAAAAACAACAACAAAAAAAAAAACACTACACAGAGGTTGGTGGTTCATGACTTATCCCCACCACCATTCAAGTCCTTCTACAAAAAACAAACAAACTAACTTTTAAATGTTTTGTTATCCTACGCTACTTTGCAAAAGTCTTGAGCCACCCATCATTTCTTTATATTTTGCTAGAAAAATGTCAAATAGCCCATAGATCTACAGTATATGATCATAACGCTGTGTGCATGCGTCAACCATGCATGCAGCCTGTTACAGTTGCTCCTGCTTTTTCTTTTTAGTTTAACTTATTACATATTTTCCTTAGGGATCAATAAAGTATTCTGATTATGATAAATTTGAGTTTTCATGATTCTAAAGAGCTTGAAAGTCAACCACCTTTATTCTTCAGCATAGCCTAAACTCACTTAGGGAAGTTTTCTTGTAATTTTTAAAAATAGTCTTAAGGAATAGTTCTCCAGGCTTCCTGAAGGACACTCCGAAGCTCTTCTCTGGATGTCGACCGCCTTTTTTTTCTCTGCTCTCTGTCAAAATGATCCCACGCTGTTTCAATAATGTTGCAATCCGGGCTCTGGGGAGGCCAATGACTGATTGTGCTCTGACAGACAAACTGGTGATGGCTAACCAACCAGACTTGATAGTGGCAGACAAGCAGAGGAAGACGGCCATAGTGATAGATGTTTACCTTGGTTGAAACAAAGACTGTGTTACAAACTGAGTAATCTTTGCTCAAAATGGCAAATGGTGTGATTAACTGGAATGTCTAGGCTAAAACTCGCAGAACTCTTAGTAAAATCCTTTAAGACCTATTGCTACTGTATAATTTGGTGTAAGATTTCTCTGAGTAAATTAGTTTGTCTGTCTCTTGTCTCTCTCTTTTTTCTTTTTTTTTCCTTTTGAAGCTGTCTTGTCTGTGGGTCCAGTTGGAAGGAATCTCCTGGCTGGCAGGGAATGAAAGAGTTCCCTGGTTCATCTCTGATGCTCCCCAGCCGCCGTCCTCGCCGACTCTCTCCATGGGCCTCCGTCTCCAGCTCTCCCCGGTGGGCTAAGACCTGCTCAAGGTCCCCTCTGTGATGTGGGCTGCCCAATAAAAGCCGACACTAGCTGTATTCCCAGGCCCAGTTTCCCCCTGAGTCTTTATCTTTCACAGCGTTGGCTGAGTGAGAAGGCTTGCCAAAGAATTAGGTTTCAGCCGGCTCACACAAACAGTCTCAAAACCAAGGTTGGAAGGAACTGAAGCAACTAGAGCAGCGTGTGTGTGTGTGTCTTTTTTGTCTGTCTGTAGTCGGTCTCCATCTCAGCATTTTCCGTTTATATGAGATGAGACTGATTGGAAACTCTGAACTCATTAAAACTATTCTGCATTATCTTAAAATAGTTCTTAACGGACAGATCCATATCACTTAGGTATGACCTACATATTAATGAAAGATGCATACTGGTAATTGGGTATCCATATTGTCACTGTCACACCCTGTATGGTTGAAGAAACACTCTGTTTAGTTAGTAGCCTTGCATGGATTTGTAGTCTAGGTTAGCTTCAGGACATTGCTCTCACTTTATCAGTATATGCTCTGATTCACACACTGATTGACTGTGAGGAGGACAAAATTTATAGATGGTGAAACTTCAGCAACACTTGTGGTATGAAGCAGAATATTATAACTTGACCAATGCATTTCAGCCCATGGCCATTGTCACAGGGGATAAAATTTGCCAGCAGGTCAAAATGGTGTGTCGGGAAAACCACATAAAAACTTAAAAGAGAAAAAACCTTCAAGGAGAGATTACAGTGAAAGCTACCTGCGTTATAGCTTCAACTGAAATGTCTATTGCAACCCCAGGTCATCTCTCTTTGATTTGTTTTTTTTTCTTGAGGACAAATGGTAGCTACCATATTGCCAAACATGCTAAAGGAGCACTTGGAAAGGAGTCTCTCCTTATAAAAGAAGCTCTGTCTCGTGGAAAAAGTGCATTGGTTCTGGACCAGAGGCTGCAAGAACATTTGTTTGGTTGAGTGAGAGTGATGTGGGGATGGATGATGTGGGAAGTTATATTTTAGTGAAGCGTATTGCAAAGAGGTTGGAAGAGTCATGCTGAAAAGTGCATTGATTAAAAAAGTAGCAGACTTAAACATGAAACACAAACTTCTTACAGGCTGTACCACACAACAAGACATACCTGTCACTTAATTCCATTAAAATGGAGCACCAACATGCTGAAGAGGTCCAATTCAGTAACTCAGGTTCCTAACAGACAGCAATCTCACTCACACTAGGGCTGGGACAACGCGTTGACGTAATCGATTACGACGACACGTAAAATACGTCGACGTAAAAAATTTGCGTCGATGCGTCGTCACTTTCAAAAAAACACATGGCGGCAGCGAGTAGCGGTAACATGTCGACTTAAACCACGCCCCTCGAACACGCAGTTCTACAGTATGGGGATATTTTAACCAAAAAGGAAGTGATTCAGTCGTTTGCCGGCTTTGTAAGGTGGAAATGGCCGATCATAAAACAACCGTAAGTTTTCAACTTTTTTACTAACGCTGGTTTTTACCCTTTAATTCATCCAGACACCCCCCATGTAGACATACACTCACTCATAGACAGCCAACCTCCGTAAATGCAAAACTCATTTAAGCTGCTTAGCAGTAACATATATCATTAGATTCATCGATCAG